>OX401418.1:9564743-9748020 GCA_947846245.1 Cerastoderma edule | reverse complement strand
AGCTGGTAGAACACTGATGTGTTTCCTGTATAGATTATAGTCCTGCAGGACTATATGTTTGGGATGTGTGAACACAAATGCCGGTACCTCGGCTAGATTTGACAGCTAGTGCACTGATTTTCGGACGGTACTAATACACTTTGCTCCGTTGAAAAAAAATGAGACGATTGAGGTGTCCATTTTATTACAGTTTCTGAGAGTTTGATGGCCATACTGGATGTTTCTGTATATAGCTTAGCGTAAAAAACAATATTCTTCACTCAGCATGGTCTTGAAAATGCCTGATTTAACATTGGAGTCAATGGGAATTCAAGATCTCAAAAGTAACAGGTGTATGACCATGTAGCACACGTAAACTTACGACCGATTTTAGCCGTATCTCACGTACGCGTTTTTTCTAAGAGCGAAAGTCCGACTAGATATTTACGTTTGCGATTGAACTAACGTGTATGCTTGCGATTCTCTGCGAGATAATTTTTGGTACGTAAACGTTTACGAGAAAAAGTTTCGTACGAACCAATTGCTCTTTACCAGTGAATCAAGATATAGAGAACACTGTTTTCTTTAGAATTTTGGCACGAGTAAGGTTGCCGCGTTAAATCTAATAGAGATGATCAGTGTACATGTATTTTGATTAACTCGACTTTTTCCTCAAGTAATTAGATCACTTTGGTTTAATGTGCAATGTGATCCAATATTGAGCTTCTATTAATCTTAAACATGATTTATCCGCATTCTCACACATTTGGAGTTTGATCTTGAAAAAAAGATAGACGAAAAAGTAATAGCTGGTGACGAGCAATATCTTTGTTTATCACAATGGTTTCTCTTCATAATGGTATTGCCCTATATCAAAAACCGTTGTCTGCTTTTTTTTTTATAATTTTGCCGATCGTACAAACCCTGGTTAACCCTTATAGTGCTGGAATGGGCGTTATTCTTATGCAAATAGGTATGATCGAGGCCAGCCGCCAAGTATATTGGCGACTGGCCTGTGATCTAACCTTTTTGCTTCTCTGAGCAAAATTTAGCACATAGCTAAGGGTCTAGATTACAAAACCTATTATTAGAAAGTAACCCAGTTTGTTGCAGACGTCTCTGGAAAACATTGTGGGAAAAGAAGAAATTGTTCTTAATGACCAATTTTCGTTTCCCACATTGTTGTCTGCCCTTTCAGAAGATTATTTCCAATTTCATCACATTTCGAAATGTCGTCTGCAACCTCTTTCAATTTAGGACAGTCGAACATTTGGCGTTTGGTAAAGGATTAATGTATAGTGAACCCTCGTTTATCCGGACCCCGATTATCCGGATGTCTCGCAATCCGAACAAAATTGTAAGGGAACGGAATTATTGGACCAGTTTATTGCAGACGACTTTTGAAAACATTGTGGGTAAAGGAGAAATTGCTCGTGACGAGCAATTTTTCCTTTTCCCACAATGGTTTCTGCCATATCAGAAGATTATCTTTGAATTTCATCACGTTTTGACGTTTGCTAAAGGGTTATAACTATACACCGCTCATACAGACCGTTTATGTCTTAATGTGTATAAGAACATGCTCTGCTTCATTAGTCCGGATTATTCGGTAAACCGGACATTTTGTTGGGAACGGACGTGTTCGGATAAACGAGGGTTCACTGTAATATATTTCAGAAGAAGTCTCAGCATTATGAGGATTATGGTATTGGTAAAGAAACAATGCCGAGTTTTCGAAATTCGCAACAGCTCTGTTAGTTTAAACTTATTTATTTCACATCGATTGTTACTGAAGCTTGAAGCTTATTGAATTCACTCTCGATAACTGCTTGCTGGATGCTACACCAGTACTCGCGCCGATTTGTGGGTTAGTCCTGGCAATTTTCATCTCGCCTTACAGGATTCGAACCCGGGACCCTCGGTCCAAGAGCCCAACGCTCTCCCACTGCAGCACTGTCGCCCACAACAGCTCTGCTGATGCAATGTTAAATTCTAACGAAACAAAAAAAACCATCCTGCTCCTCTCCTTTCAGGGGTCAACTGTCCTATCCGACATGAAGTGTTGCCATTAGGTCGGTCATGTAAGAAGTCCTGTGTGGCCGACAAAGACTGCAGATCCAAGAAAAAGGCGTGCCAATGTGACGGTATCTGTGGGAGAAGCTGCATCAAACACAGTGAGTATGTGCGATGAAAACAAACAGCACTCGTCCTTCAAGGATTGTCGTTCGTTATTTTACTAACATCTCCTTTGAAGGGCCGTTGTTCGTAAACTGCTTTCCCGACCTTTACTGACTTCCCTATCGTCCGCAAGATAGACAACGTACTATAGGTCCAATGCAGTATAAGGCCGAGTTAAGTAAATGCAAACAGGTGATATAGGACAAATGCAACGGTAGGTAACTCAGATTATAACCCCACTTCTCATTTATCGTAAAAGTCGATTAAAACATAAACATCGCACGATATCTCGATCGACCTATACAGCTAATAAGTTCTGAGTGATTTCATCAACAGCAAGCAACAACATACACGGTTGTTTCCCCTGAAACGTTGTTTTGTGATCATTAAAGCAGGCAGTCCTTTATCAGACTTTGGTATATCCATGATTTGTATCAACCGTTTGATTAGTTTAAATCGACAAACGTTCATCTCTAAGGACAGTAAGCTGTTTTCGTTCCTTCCGTTACCAGCCAAATTTCTCAATGGTGGATTTGTACAATGCCGGTCTCTGTATGCGATCTATGAGAGACCGGTTTCCAGTCTAAGGTTCGTTATCTCAGCAGTATATCGCTGATAAGTTGTGGTTCATTGCCCACAAATATCTCCTTTGTTTAATGTTACAGTCTGTAACAATCTCAAATTCGCCATTGTAGAGTTATCGTTCGTTACATCACTAGTCTATTCCGTCCAGAGTTACCGTTCGTCATATGACGAACCAATCTCCTCACAACGATCTCCCTTGATAGGATTAATCACCGTCACAATATTTCATATGAAACGCTCAGAAACGAAAATGGCGTATAAGGATGACGGCGACACCTTTATTATCTATTCCTAAAGAAAAAAAATCGCGTTAACTTGTCAACAATCATCACAAGAAAACACTTTTACTTAACTAACTACTTCATCCGTTATCCTTTACAAACAAAAATTGAAATTTCATCAAAATCTTGATGAAAAATGTGTTGCAGTGATTGATGTAGCATAGCAAAGGGAGATTACTGTGAGTAGTTTGGTCACTAGCCTGGTGGAGCCTGGCCCGTTCGTATACCGCGAACTAGCGGGTTAGCATGGGCCAGGACTCCAGGCTATTTGATCACCAATTTCCCCCTTGTAGAGTTATCTTTCGTTCCATTTTAAATATATCCCTTGCAGAGATATCCTTACCTTGCCAAATATTCATTGTGGAATTGCCCTTTTTCGCTTGTTATCTTTTCAAACTTCATTGAAAAAGTTGCACCTTGCCACAACTATTTGACTCACTAAGCTGTCGTTTGTTACCAGAACAATTTTTTCGTTACAAACAGCAGTTCATGACTCAAACAATTTGACTTAGAGATTTGTTCTTCGATACAAACAACAATTTGACATACATATTTGTTGTTCGTTACAAGCAATCATTTGACTTACAGACTTGTTGTTCGTTACAGACAACAATATGATTTACAGATATGTTGTTCGTAAAAAACAGCAATTTGATTTACATATGAGTTGCTCGTTACAATCACAATTTTGATTGATAAAATTGTTGTTCGTTACAAACAACAATCTGACTTACAGAGTGGTTGTTCGTTACAAACAACAACTTGACTTACAGAGTTTGTGTTCGTTACAAACAACAATATGGATTCAGTGTTATTGTTCGTTATTAACAACACTATGTTATCCAAACAACATAAGGAGTAACAGAGTATTTCATCGTTATTCAAACAACATTATGAATAATAGAGTTGTTGTTCGTTATTCAAAAACATTTTGACTCACAGAGTAATTGTTCGTTATCTAAACAACATTATTAATTACAAAGGTGTCGTTCGTTACCCAGCAATTTAAAAAAAAAGAGAGTTGTCGTTCGTTATTAAAATAACAATTTGACTTACAGAGTTGTTATTCGTTATAAACAACACTATGACTTACAGAGTTATTGTTCGTTATTCAAACAAGTTCGTTCTCCTCAAAGCGGTTATTTCCGCTCTATTATACCTACCACTGCCTATATGTGAATTATTGGGCCATTTCCGAACAAACCCGACTCTTCTACGAGTTTTACCGAACTTTGTTTTGTTCTTAAGGTAAGACTTAGGTAATGGAGAAAGGTCAGAATAACAACACTAAAGATTTTACAGAACAAAAACCATTTTAAAGTCAAGTTTCCTAGATTGGAATTTTTATTTGCCAACTTTATGCATGTAATTCTAGTTTTAATGTGAAAATTGAAAATTAAAGGGAGGTAATTAATAAAAAATAAAGAACAACATTGATGATATTCATTTTATAAATATAATTTCAAATTCAGACAAATTTTGAAAATTTTCTCGGTGAATGCCTTTGAAATGGTAGATATTTTGTAAATTACATTTCAACCTAGTTTTTAACCAAAGCAATTGTCAGTTTTCCATTACCCAGGCATTACCTTGATGGACTTAATTTTGTTGATAGCAGCATATAAGACACTTTAACAGCTATAAATCAGTCACATTCATTAAGGTGGCTCTGTCTTATTCGATTCTTGAAAAAAAAGACATTACTTGTCCAGTGAACCAAGGTCCCTTTGAATGTTTGTTTAGGTTTGATCGATTAAGAGTGAACCGTTCTATTTTTAGATCAGAAATGTCCGCGACTTGCGGATATCGAGCACGGGTCCGTCACAGTGATCCCAGACTATCAGTTCGGGGCGGTGGCCCAGTACCGGTGCGAGGAGGGTTATGTTCTCCGGGGGGAGACCGCCCGGGTGTGTCAGGGCGACGAGAAATGGAGCGCGGTGGAGCCTCAGTGCTTCATAGATCGGACGTATGGTATGTTTCTGTTTTATATTTGTTTGTTTAGTTTAAAGAGTTAAGGATGCTCTCTCAGAGATGTGTGGCTTGGGAGTAAATATATGCTAACAATTTTATATTCACAATCCTTTTCTGTTTCTGTTTATGTTTTTCTCTGGTAAATGTTTATATTGCCCTTTTAACCCTTTACCAAACGTTAAATTTTCGAATGTCCCAAATTGAAAGAGTTTTCAAACGACATTTCAAAATGCGATGACATTGTAGAATATTCTTCTGATAGAACAAAAGACATTGTGGGAAAAGCAGAAATTGCCCTTTGGAATACTATTTCTTATATTCCTTCGCATTGCCCGATAACATTTCACGGCACCGAACCTCTATTTTTATTTCCTATAACCTTTATGCATGGATAAATGAAACACAACATAAAAAGTAAAAGCATCACATTTAACAAGTAGGGAATTATGTATACATGTCATCATACTGTGATACACCATGACCACATATGACGTCATGATTCGTCACGTGACTGTTCGTTATATGGTTAGTACCATATTGTGTCAATTATAACATATGTTATAAGATACCTTGTCATTAGGCGCAAAATGGCATTGATGTAATACAACACTTCAGATGTTATGACAACCACCAGGTTATCTCTGTTTCTCGTTACAGAGACGAGCGAATGCTCCCAGCCACCCCTGGTGAACAACGCCCAACACGACAAAGACCCCCAGCAGGCAATGTTTGCGCTGGGCACCATGCTGCAGTACGAGTGCCTGCCTGGCTTCACGATGATGCGAGACGGGGTCCAACGGGCCTGGTGCGTGGTCGGCGGGTTCTGGGTGGGGCCAAACATGACCTGTGACAGTGAGTTGAATCGTGGTGATTATGGTTTGATTCTCATTATAATGTATAGCATAAGCATCGTGTTGGACAGGTGCGCATTTGCACTAACTAACCTGTGTCTTCTCGCTTGAAGGATTTTTGGTTAATCAATCTATATCTATAGGACAGAAGTCCAGGGGTAGAGCGTCGGTTTCCGGACACCAGGGTCGTGGGTTCGAATCCTATGAAAATGCCACTTTCATTGATCCACATTCGGCGCGAGTACTGGTTATGTATCCAGGAAGCAGAATCGAGAGTGATTAATCTAAGCTGTAAGAACGTGTTCCACAATCAATGTAAAATAAATAAGTTTTACACACCAATCCATATATAGAGACGTGACGTAGCTACACAAAAGGCCATATCGCGCTGTGATGGTCAAAGTACAGGAACCTCTCGTTTCATATGGCATAGACCGCTGAACAGGATGTATTATTTGCTGTCGTCGTGAATTTATCCTAATTTTTCTGCAATTGCTATCATTATCATAATCTCATCGTGGTATCATATTTACCGTATTGTGCAAAGACGATACCGACCTCATGTCCAACAATCAACGAAACGGATGGTTTTTAAACGTACATGTATTTAAAACCGTGTATGTATTTCTTTAACTGCTTTGTACTTTAACTATGACATTATTATCAATATAATGCGGAGCTTATACAGACCTAATATCCAGCAACAAACGTGTTTCACCCTAAGAATGCTGCGTAATGTTCTAAAAATAGATTTTCGCGTCGCCTTCTTTCCAATACCTTAAATAACTGCTTTCTTAGGTTAAAAACTGTGTTTTTATCTTTCAATTTTATACCTTAATACAATAAGGAATAACTTGTAGCGCGCATATAATATAAGACAGTTCTAAATGAAAAGGATATACATGATCTTCAATGGTGTTATATACTATTACTATGTATTGCCGAAAGAAACAGAATACAGAACAAACTTTTGACTCCAACTCTTTGAACAACAATGTAGAATATCTTAATGATATATATATATATATATGGTAACTAAATAAAGTATTGCCGGGGTATTGCGATTGGCAAACCAGTATACCAAGAGAAGCAACAATTCGCTGATTCGACTTTTCTTATTTGTACTTTAGAGGTCATTTTCTTGGAAAGTTCATGGGTGTTGTAAAGTTGTTCTATTCCTAACTCCCAGATTGTCATTGGAGGGTTACAATTCTTGGGGTGATTTCTTGTAAGAAGTTATTCTTCTGTCAGTCATAACTTTGTCTACTAAATATCACAGTGAAAGTCGAGGGCTCAGTGCAATACTATAGTAAGTGCTTCATAAACATGAAGCACTTACTATAGTATTGCGCTGAACCATTGAAGTGTCGTATATCTTGTCATAGTTTAACGTGTTTGAATTTTGGTCACATTTTAAAGTGTCATATATTTAATCATACTTTAAAGTATTAAACATTTTGTCACATTTTAAAGTGTCAAATATTTTGTCAAACTTAAAAATGTCATACATTCTGTCACACTTTAAAGTTTCATACATTTTGCCATACTGAAAAGTATAATATATTTAGTCAAAATTTAAAGTGTCATATATCTTGTCACATTTTAAAGTTTCATACATTTTGTCATACTTAAAAATATATTAAACTTTCTCAAAATTTAGAGTGTCCTACATTTTGTTACGTTTTGAAATCTCATATATTTTGTAACACCTTTATGTTTCACATATCTTGTCACTGCTTAGCTGCAGTCTTTTGATTATTTCAATTTTAACCATACGAAATAATGCGTCAATTTAGCAGGAATTCAAATTAACAAGATAATAATTAATGCGTAAGCTAGACCGAAAACTCATTTGATAAAGCATTCGCAAAGTTTGCGAAGGTCCCGGGCTCAAGCCCAGATCTGATCGATTGTTTTTACTCAAATTGGTTAAATTCTGCAAAGAAGTAGATATGCGAGTAAATTTGGATAAAACTAAAATTATTGTTTTTGGAGATGGCGGTTATTTAAGACGTTTTGAACAGTGGTTTTATGACGATAAGGCAATTGAGACTGTATCAATCTATGAGTATCTCGAAATGTATATGACTCCGAAACTTAAATGGACTAAAACGCACGAGAGTGCAGTAAAACAAGCAAATAAAGCCATCGCTTGTAATTTTCGATATCAAATGAACTTTGGTCAGTTTAGACAATTTGAAATATTCAAGTTATTTGATAGCATGTAAGACCTATTCTGTGTTATGGGGCGGAGCTATGGGGATATGAATATATAGAAAAGCTTGAATCAGTTCAATTGAACTTTTGCAAACGCTTTTGTTGTTTACCACCACAGACTGCTAATGTGTTTGTGTATGGAGAATGTGGCCGTCAACCCTTATGTGTATTTTATATGACACAATGTATCAAATATTGGATTAAACTTCTTCACAAGGACACTGAACGATATCCCCATCAATGTTAAAAAAAGCTAAAACGACTAGATGAAGCAGGTCGCAAAATCTGGGTGTATAATGTGAAAAATCTTCTTTTTTTCGTTGGGCTTTGGATATATTTTCCTTTCAACTTTCAAACGTAGGATTAGTGACAATTATCTGCAAAAGTGGTATGAATCTCTTGAAAATACTTCTAAAGCCGACTCATATAGAAACTACAAATCACTACTTATTCCCGAAACTTACCTCTCCATGGATTTTGCATATCCGCTCACAAGAGAACACTTGCGAAACTTAGGACTTCTACTCACAAGCTTATGATTGAAAAGGGTCGTCGTATAAGATTGGATAGAAATGAGAGATTATGCCCTTTTTGCTCTGAAAACGATATTTCGATTGTTGAAACTGAATTCCATTTTCTTATGGAATGCATGAATTACAAAACAGTGAGGAAAGACATTTTAGGAAACATCATTGTAAACCGTAGAGATAAAACTACTTTTATTAGGTTAATGTCTAGTAAAGACTCGAACTTGATACATAAGGTATCAAAATTCATTCACATTGCATTTCAAATAAGGAACAATCTGTTAACGATAGCGACACATGTTTAATCAAATATTTTATGTACTAGTGTGCATTATCATGACTTTCAAGATGATATTTGTGGGTCGTATTCGTCTTTTCATTGCATTATATTTTGTGTTATGATATGCTTCTATTTTCAGTACTCTCATTTTCGCAAAGCCATATTGATATGAAGTTTGTTGATTCTATGCATAAATTTGTTGATACTATGCGTACACAATAGGCTCCAAATTTGCTTGCTTTGATTGCATAGTAGTGCACTGCGACAGGAGGAGAAGTTTATTTTTCACAATGAGCCATTTCTCCTTCTGTAGCAATGGGTGCTATCCATCAAACTGAGGAAATAATTTTCACGTACTAGTGTGCATTATTATCATTATATATTTGTGGGTCATATTCGTCTTTTCGTTGTATTGTGTTATGATACGCTTATATTTCTGTTTCTGGTTCGCTTATGTTCGCAAAACCATATTGAATTGAAGTCTATTGATGTTATGCATTAACCCATAGCTCCAAATGTGCTTGCTTTGATTGCATGATAATCCATTGCGACAGAGGGAGGGGTTTTCACAAAGAGTCATTTCTCCTTCTGTAACAATGTGTTCTGTTCATCAAAATGATGAAATTATTTCCACGTACTAGTGTGCATTATACTGCTTTCAAGAAGATATTTATGTTCGTATCTTCATTGCATTGTATTTTGTTTATGAAATGCTTTAACCCATGATCGTAAATTCGATTTCTTTGATTACATAATCGTCCACTGCCACAAAAGGAGAGGTTTCTCACAAAGAGCCATTTCTTCTTCTGTAACAGTGTTTTTTTTATCCAAAATAATAAGAAAATTATTTCTATTCAGTAGGGTCAGTTGGTCTAAGTATATACCTTCTTTTTCTTTTCAAGATACTTTGATTTGTTTATTGATGCATTAAATTCTTTACAAATGTTTATAAATGACGACGTCATAACGAGATGTCTCTTTTTTTGTTTTCTAGAGAGCACAAGTGTTAAACCACTCCTTTATTACCCATAATTATGAATTGTATGTATGTTGGGCCAGAGGCCTTTAATACGAATAAACATATTGTATTGTATTATTGGTCACATCAAATCACACATTCACAGTCTCACAAACAATGCATTTAAGTTTTCGTATATGCCCGGATTCGAGTCCTGATTTCGCTTATTTTTCTTACAATGGTTACATTTAGACACAAACACACAAACAAACTCCTCACAGTGATCTCCCTTCATGGGATTGATCACCGCCACCACAATAGTCACGTTTACATCAGCTAAGGGACGAAAATGGCGGTTCCACCCGGGAAAAAATCTATTTGTTCTTTATTCTGCAAAGGAAACGATTTGTTCTTCATCTAAACTGGTTAGAAATCAACACAAAAAGACATTATTACTAAACTAACTACTCTATGCGGCTAAGAATTTTATCTTAACCTGGATAAAAATATTGATCGATGCAGCATAGCCAAGGGAGATAACTGCGAGGAGTTTGACACACAGACAGTCTTTTAATCAAAACATACTCAATCCGTCTTCGTGGCCAGGTGGTCGACGGGGACGAGGAGGTCGAAGGTTTGAGCCCCAAGTGAGGCGTTTTTCCGTAGAATGTTTTTATCGTGGGACTTGTTCCGAAAAGGTCGGCTCGTTAGCCGCGAGCTTGTTAAGTTTAATGGTTACCGACTTGTACCCGCCTTACGCTTGGCATAGTGATAGAAGTTAGGAGCTACTTTGGTAGTTATAATCAGTGAAAAGTGTCTCATAACACATAAGCCAAACTGGCTGGCCATTTCAATAGGGGTGACACCATAATGAAAAAAATCTTTACCTTTACCTTTTATATCCGCCTGGCGACTGGCATAGTAATAGAAGTTAGGAGGTAATTGGTTCAATCAATGAAAGTGTCTCATAACGCATAAGCCAAACAGGCCAGCCCGTTCAATAGGGATGACCCTATAATAGACTATAATAAACAAACATTTACCTTTACCTTTTTACTTTGGGGGTATAATCAGTGAAGAGTTACTCATAAGCCAAACTGGCTGGCCCTGTCAATAGGGCGACACTATAATAAACAAAACGTTTACCTTTATTTCGACTTATTTTCGTAGATGCCGGCTGCCCGGTGTTGTCGGATATCGAACACGGCTGGGTGAGCCAGGACCTCGCAACCAGCATCGGCACAGTTGCCACCTATCACTGCGAGGAGGGCTACTTCCTCGCCGGAAGGTCCAAGCGGAACTGCAACCCGGACGGTACATGGGAGGGAGTCCAACCGAGCTGTGAAACCGGTAACGCTTTAAAATGTACCATTCTTTCTTATAGTGTTGATGGAGCATGTTAGTTATACGCCCTCTTTGTTGAAACACCATAAGAAGGAGTGATACATTTTGAATCACTTATAAAGTGGTTCAAAAAGAACCATTCTTTCTTATAGTGTCGATGGAGCATGTAAGTTATACGCCCTCTTTGTTTAAACACCATAATGAGGAACGGATCATTTAGAACCACTTAGAAAGTGGTTCAAAATGTACTATTCTTTCTTATGGTGATGATGGAGCGTGTTATTTATATACGCCCCCTTTTGTTTTAGTCTTTATTAGTGGTTTAAAAGGTACGGTTCTTTCTTATAGTGTTGATTAAGCATATTAGTTATATACGCCACATTCTGTTTAAGGCCTTTATAGTTTGTTCATTTAGAACAGGGTTGGCAAAATCGTGTGTCCATATTACTCTGTTGGTCCAACACCCTTAAAGGTGTTTTTTCACAAGAAGAAAATGTCAAAATAAAATGTCATTAAGTTTTTGTTTTTGTTTGAAATACAAAATAAAATTATGTATTGGAAATATGATTAAATTAGGAAGCAGAAATTTATCTAAGTATTTTCAGTTTATATGCCGTATCCAAAAGGTATTGTCGAACATTTTGGATTTGAATATATTTCAATTCACTATATTCACACTTCAAAGAATTAAAAAAAAAAAATCTTATTGTGCTTCCAACGACTATTATTCAGTGTTCTTCATGTACAGTGAACCCTCGTTTATTCGAACATGTCCGTTCTCAACAAAATGTCCGGTTTACCAAATAATCCGGACTAATGAAGCAGAGCATGTTCTTATTCAACACGTGATGAACTACAAAGATAATCGTCTGATATGGCAGAAAACATTGTGGGAAAAGGAGAAATTGCTCGACGCGAGCAATTTCTCCTTTACTCACAATGTTTTCAAAAGTCGTCTGCAACAAACTGGTCCAATAATTCCGTTCCCTTACAATTTCGTTCGGACATCCGGATAATCGGGGTCCGGATAAACGAGGGTTCACAGTAGTCGTACAGCTGTATGCATTTTCATGGAAAGTCATTTATAACTTCCAAATTTGCTCACATCTGTTAATAAGCAGCTTTAACGGGCAAGTGAAATTTTTCCGAAATGTGCTAGGTTTATATGAAACGGTGAAATATGATAAGTTGACAAATAAAAGGGGCGTGTTGTTGTTGAATCTTACAAACTAATATTAACCAATTGCGATGGTTAACCCTTATAGTGCTGGAACCAACTTCATGTTTATGCAAACAGGTAAGATCTAGGCAAGTCGCCACATAAATTGGCGGTTGACCTGTGATCTAACCTTTTTGCTACTCTGAGTATCTTTCCTCAACAAAATCAAGTAGATATTTAAGGTTTTTGAAAAGCAGACGGCATAAGAATACAATTTTAGAAAATCACCACTTGCGAGGGTAGAGGACAGTATAAAGTAACGGTTTTCATCGATCTTGTTTTCTCCCCCTATCTTACGCTAAACACGGATCTCTTTTATCAAAAACCGGCAATCCCCTTCACAAACATCTTGGTAGGACTTGAGAGCGGGGTTCATGTACACATATTCAACCCTTAGAATGCTGGGTAATTTTCTAAAAGTTGATTTTTGCATCGCCTGATTTCCAACACCTTAAATATCTGCTTAATCTTGAAAAGAAAAGATATTCAGAGTAGCAAACATGTGAGATCATAGGCCAGCCACCAATTTACTTGGCGGCTGGCCTAGATCGTACCTGTTTGTATAAGCAAGAACTCGATCCCAGCATTATAAGGGTTTATTACTTTTCCTTCGGAAAGCGACGTGTGAACTCGTTTATTTTGTGAACGTGATTCTGTGCTAGTATTCCGACTTCAAATATTATAAAGATATATTGTACCTCAGCTTTAAACGCCCATGCATGGATATAAAACACCATGCATCATTCAGAAATGAAAAGTGAAAAAAAAAGAGATTTTGCAATAGCCAATGCAGATAAACCTAGACCAAATGATCTCACAAAAACAGAATTTATCTTGTTTCCATGAAAAACTAACTTTGATAAACAAATGCCTTCATCGACAAAACACATATGTTTTGTTATAAACAATTTTGGCAGAATATGACAGAACGATTATTTATTCAGATCCCTGCAAATCCTGATAGGAAAGCCAACCAGCTCTTGAAATACAAACATCTAAACCCTTAATGTGATGGGACTGATTGCATGCGTTTGCAAGTAGGTTAGATCCAGGCCAGCCGCAGAGTAATTTGGCGGCTGACCTATGATCAAACCTGTTTCCTACTCTGACTTTCTTTCTTTCTTCATAAAAATTAAGCAGATAATTAAGGTTTTGGAAAGCAGTCGACACAGAAATTTATTTTTTAGAAAATTATCCAGCATTCTAAGGTGAAAACCCGAATCAACAAGCTACATAGAATGGCAACGCGTGGCAATTTTTTTTTTTTTTTTTTTTTTTTTTTTTTTTATATGGGTTTTACATCACATCAACATTATTTCAGTTATGTAGCGATGCCCGACTCTTAATGATGGAGGAAGACCCCATTCTCAACTACCCATAGGGGCTGTTCAAGGCGGGTAGAGCCATCGGCATTCCGTAAGTCAGTCGGGAGACTGCCTCTCATGAAAATCCATATCCCTCTCAGGATTTGAACCCACGCGGAGAGGGGCCATGTGATTTCAAGTTCTGTACTCTAACCACTAGGCCACGGAGGCCCCTAACGCGTGGCAATAAATGATTTTATAAACAATTTATTTCAAAATGAACGCGAGTGAAGATGACCTCTTTGGCTTGCATTCTACTAATCTAATGGAAAGGGAATGCAATTCATAAGTTTTTAAAAACGGTTTTGTTCAGAAGTGAATGCGACTGAAATAGTGCTCTTGGCATCCATACACCTAAAGTAATTGTACGGGGGATAAATTATGAGCTTTGTTTTAAAACAGTTTCTTCAGAAATGAATGCGGCTGAAATGACGTCTTTGGCTTGCAAACGACTTAAATAATGGTAAGGGGTGGAAATTCATGGATTGGTTACCCCCAAAATGAATACGTCAGGAAAGACGTCGGGAATTTGAATGTGGCTAATATGCTGATTCATCTAGAACTGTACTTCACTCGAGAACATTCTGCCAAACATTCATGTTCCCCCCTGGTCTAGTGACTAGAGGACAGAACTTGAAACCATATGGCCTCTATCGTGTAGGTTCAAATTACAGTCGGTAGTGAATCGTCACGAACGGAAGTTCACTCGGTAACAAATCGGCAAAACGATTCGCGCATGCGTTAGAATATTGCCACAGCGGTGGAACATCGCAATAACAGTTTGTGTACGCGGTGGAACATCGCCATAACAGTGTGTGCAAGCGGTAGAGAATTACGAGGTTTTGCGAACAGGGGACTGTGCGGTCGGCAGCAAATCACCACAACTGTTTGTGAACTCGGTGGAAAATCGGTGATAAGATTCAAGTGCAAATTAGCGGCAAAACAACAGCACGTTTCGTGTATTCGACAAAGCTGGACGTTCATACAGCCAAAATGAATGCGAGCGGAGGTCTACGAATATTGCACATCCTGTTGTTGGTACTCAGCGGCATGCTGTGTGAAGAGCCACACTGTTCAAGATTTCACTACGAGGAGCAGACACTCTCCAAGATTATCAGACTGGAGTCGTACGTGGAAAAGCTAGAGAAAGAGTTCAAGCAAAGGCTTGAAGCGAGCGAGAAAGCGGTCGATGGACTTAACAGCAAGCCCAGTCTGTCGGCATCTGTGTTGGAGCGCATAGAGGGGGATCTCCTGGAACGGCTTAAGAGCTCGACAGGTTCTTCAGTTTATGTTCGCTGGGGCCGTGATGATTGCCCAGGTAACGGTACAGACCTGCTTTACAAGGGTTACATGGCGGGAAACCACTATAACTTTTATGGCGGCGGGGCGACTTCCGTTTGTCTACCGGAAGCGCCGACGTGGGCTAAATATGTCGATGGGTTCCAGGCAGGCGCGAAAATCTTCGGCACGGAGATCGAAATGGATAATGGTGCGTCTGAAAAGATGTTTGGGGCCAGGGTGTTCAACAGCGATATGACATGTGCAGTGTGTACTTCCGTTCGGAATACCGTCGCCATGTTTCCGGGCCATTCGAGATGTCTGGCGGGCTGGACGGAAGAATACAGGGGCTACCTTGTGGCGTCGCACGAAGGTTGGAAGGCTTCATCCGATTTTACTTGTCTCGATGCAAACATGTTGAAGGGGCGAAGTGTTGGGAACGACGAACACGTTGTCAAAATCGTGGAAGCTCAGTGTGGAACCTTAAAATGTCCCCCGTATGTACAGGGTCGGGAAATAGCGTGTGCTGTGTGTACGAAGTAGATAAAGGTGTTTGTGGGGACATGGGCGGTCGAAAATACAATCAGAACTTCTTGATTATTTCCGTAAGCTGAGAAATACACCTCGCATATAAGTGTTGGGTAAACTTGTGCCTGCGTTATAACACATTAAGTGTTGATATATACATAACTGTTTCCTTCATCAAACTAAAGAATTATTTAGATTCCAAATTTAAGAACTATCTTTGGAAACGAAAATACAATGACGTAAGTCTCGCGAGAAACAATATGGCGGCATCGCTATTATCAAAGAGGTGTTTTCATTAGACAAAACCGATGAGTTCAGATTGTCGAAAATTCTGAAGAAATCGGATAAAACTGTGAATGACGTTACATTAAAACACCCGAATGGCATGAATAAGACACTTCGTTGATTTTATTTCTTTAGAGCAAACGCAGATCTATATTTTATCCTGTCACTAGTGTTATTTTGGGACCGATAACGAGGTGCTGTATAACATTTGTGATATCCGGCACTAACCATATAACACATCCACGCGACAAATCATGACGTCATAAGAACGAAATGACGTCATGTTTACATCATTCTCTACTTATTTTTTCCTTCTTTCTCGTGTTTTATCTACATATTATTTGTTTGAAAGAATACACAAAGGTAACAGGATAAATAGAATAGATGGTTGGTGTCTTTGAATAGGAAAAGTTATCGGGCTCGGCATCGGAATATTATCCGTTTCGCCTTCGGCTCACCGGAAAATATTCCTAAGCCTTGCCCGATAACATTTCCGATTCACGACACCAACCTTCTATTCTCTATATACGCATACTTGTGATAAAAAGGAAACAATGGTCGAGCGAGACACTTCTGCTTTTCCTAGCAAATTAAAAAAGATTGTCACTGTCATTCGAATTATATTTCGCTTTCAATTGGTGTTATCAAACTTTCTCACTTTAGGGCGATTAAATGCATGTTTTGTAGTAATTAGTTGAATAGGTTTTTTTTATATTCTTTATATGCTATCAACATGTACACTATTTACAAACATAAACGGATACTTGACCAGGCTTGACCAATGTCCCGACAGAACAGTTTTGATAGTTTGCTAATACACTGGTTTGTGTGCAATTTTGTACACAGACAAGAGTGAATAACGAATGGGCTTTACCGTTAGAATGCTGGGTTACTTTCTAAAAATAGATTTTTGTGTCGTCTGCTTTCCAAACCCTTTAAAAATTCTGCTTAATTTTGATGGGGAAAGATACTCAGATTAACAAACATGTTAGATCACAGGCCAGTCGCCAATTTACTAGGCCGCTGGCCTGGATCCAACCTGCTTGCATAAGCATGAAGTCGGTTCAAGCACTACAGAAAAGGAATCATTATTTATTGGGAAATGAAATTGATAAATGTTTGGCGTTGTTTTCTTGTTTTTCTGGAAAATTCTTGTCAAACTGTTGCTGTCTATGCATTAACAATGATTACTATGAAATAATCTTGTAATTGCTATAAATAGGCTTTGAGCTATAATATGCTAAATAAAAATGAATTGAACTGAATTCTCCTTGGTTTTGTTGGGAATTGTCCGTCACAACTAGACATCTTTGACAGAAAGGCTTGTAACATGGTGACACACGTAAACGTCTGTTTTTCCTGAATGCCGTTTCGTATATTATTACACTGCAACAATCAAATACAAATGTGTTGCAATCCATTAGTCGAATTTAAGATCGTGCATAAATTGCTTCAAAACGGGGAGGTAATCCTGTTATGAATCTCTCAGGATTTCTTTAATATTTTCTTTCATGTACATACCCATTGCTGTTCAAGCTAGAATCTCCATAATCCGCCATTTCGAAACTATTTTCTTTCTCGTCGGATGGCTTCGATCGTTCACTATATAAATCGATCGGGACCGGAACTATTTGCTTGAAAACCCGATGTATACCGAGAACAACCGAAGTTATACGACGAATGAATGAGTCTCAAAATGACGGGTTGTTGGTGTTCTACATTAAAACCAAATCCTTTCATCTGAATTAGAGAGATGTCTTTCTTAAAATCATCGTAATCGGTCACTAGATACGATTTCAATCCTGAGCTGAAGCTGTAGGATTTCAGTTACGAAGACCATGTTACATAAATATGAAATCAGTAGTTCTTACAATGTTCTTATTCTATTTGAGCTATGTTAAACACTCAATGATTTTATGATTTTATATATTTTATAATTCGTATGGGTGTATGCGTATATGGCCGAGTTAAAAAGAATGTAGGCAGGTACTATAGGCTTAAAACAACGGTAGGTAACTCACCTCTGATCAGAACCCTTGATCTCCTGTATGGTGTAGGCTCAACGAGGAATAAAGCCGAGTTTTTAAAAATGTAAACAGGTAATATAGGCTAGACGCAAGGTGGGTAACTCTGATCAGAACCCCTCATTTCCTGTTAAGGTCCAACGCAGTATATGGGCGAGTTCAAAAAATGTAAACACGTGATATACGCCAAATACAAATGGTAGGTAGATAAGTATGTATACCCCACAATAACTCCTTATTTCAGGTATGATATCGACCGACTGAAACATAAGCATCGCAAGGGAGGGCGATGGACTTATATCGTATCGATCGATTGAAACATAAACATCGCAAGAGAGCGCCATGGACCTATACATAAATGTATAGGAACATCGCGCTATCGTTTAATGTTTATGTTTCAATCGATCCATACAATTCCTGAGAAAGAGGTTATACATCAATGGAATATCTAACCAGAGTTATCTATCGCTGCATTTAGCCTATATTACCTGCTTATATTTTTTTTAATCGGCCATATACTGCGTTGGTCTTATACATACATGCAATGGGCATATATTGTATCGATAGATTTGAACATAAATATCGCACGATAGCGCGATGGGCTTTTATCGTATCGATAGATTGGAACATAAACATCGCACGATAGCGCAATGAACTTATATCGTATTGATCGATTAAAACATAAACATCACACGATAGAGTGATGGACCTATATCGTATCGATTGATTGAAATTTAAACATCGCACGATAGTGTGATGGACCTATATCGTATCGATTGATTGAAATTTAAACATCGCACGATAGTGTGATGGACCAATATTGTATAGATCGATAGAGACATAAACATCGCACAATAGTGTGATGGACCAATATCGTATCGATCTATTGAAATTTAAACATCGCACAATAATGTGATGGACCTATATCGTATCGATCGATTGGAATGTAAACATCGCACAATAGTGTGATGGACCTATGTCGTATCGATCTATTGAAATATAAACATCGCACGATAGTGTGCTTGCCATCGTATCGATCGATTGAAACATGAACATCACAAGAGAGCGCGATGAACCTTTATCGTTTCGATAGATTGAAATATAAACATCATAATAGAGCGTGTTTGATTTATACATACATGTATAGGTCGATCGCGGTCTCGTTCGATGTTTATGTTTCAATCAATCCATACCATTCGAGAGAAAAGGGGTGATTGAAATTACTGATGAGTAACCTACCGTTGTATTTAGCCTATATTACCTGTTTACACTTTTGGAAATCGGCCATATACTGTGTTGGACTTAAACATGTATGTATAAGTCCATCGCAGTATATTGCCGAGTTAAAAAAATGTAAACAGGGGATATAAGCCAAATACAATGGTAGGTTGATCACTGTGCATATTCCAATCACCCCTTATCTCAGGTATGGTATCGTTCGATTGAAACATAAACATCGCAAGGGAGCGGGATGGACTTAAACAGCCGTGCAAGAAATTCCGTGCAGTTACGTCATACTCTGTTTGCTCCGATAATATAATGAGCATTTTGTTAAGTCATTCTTTTGCTCATTTACACTTAAATTGTGAAAGTTCTAGAATAATTGAAAATTGACTTAAAACAACTATAACTTCCCCTTTACAAAGGAATTGTGACTGTAACACGCTGACATGATGCTTTTAAAAGAGTGAATACTACATGGTTTGTTTACAATTAGCGGTAAAACAATGTCAGTCCAGAAACGTTGAGAACCAATAGAACTCAAGAAATTCTCCATTTTGAGAGTTCACGTTGTAAATATTGGATGAATGACAGTAGTGTTATGTGTTTCGCGTGATTTTCTTAATCAAGTGATCGCCAACGGTTAATACAATCACTCCTTGCTAGTTTAGATGTTACTCGAATGTAAACATTGAAGTTAAATTGGTGGGCACTAAATTTGTGAAAATAGTACTTTGGAAAATAGGTAATAAATTGTGCAGGCCTTATATTGTCATGATCCTCTCATATGTTTAACTAAGACTGAATCCTTATTTGACAAATGTTCATGAATTATGATATCGAAGCAAACAGATTGTGACGTAACTGCACGATATTCCTTGTATAGGTCGATCGCGCTCTCGTGCGATGTTTATGTTTCAATCGAACGATGCCATACCTGAGATAAAGGATGATTCGAATATCCGCGGTTTTCTTCCTACCGTTTTATTTAGCCTATATCACCTGTTTACATTTTTTGAATTCGGTCAAAAACTGCGCAATATATATGTACCGATATATTCAAACACATTTCTATTTATAGCATTATTGGTTCCCGTTTACAGTCACGTGCAGCTACCGATATATATACAAACACAATATTCTAATTACAACATTATTGGTTTCCGTTTTCAGTCACGTGCGGTCCTCCACCAATCGTATTGAACGCCCAGCATGACGGGGACCAGGGCCAGGAGAGATTTCCGTCCGGGGACCAGCTGTTGTATGCGTGCGACTACGGCTATATGCCGGAAGGAGATCGGCGGGCCATGTGCAGTGGGGATGGGCAGTGGATAGGACTTTCTCTCAGTTGTCCACGTAAGTAATCGTACAATCTCTCAATCTGAACACCAATCGGAACTACTCGTGTATTTCCGTGAGCTGTGAAATACACCTCGGATATAAGTGTAGGGTTACAATATTCCGGGTAAATCGGCATACGGCAATTAACACATTTTCTAAACGTGCACGTTAAGTAGTTCAACGTGTATGGAAGTGTTGAACATCCTTTTAAATCTTTTTTTCATCAGTAACTCATACCAAATGGCGAAATTGTTGTTGTGACATGTATAGTTGTTTCCTCAATAAAATTTAACGACATTTGGGATTTCGCATTTAAGATCTATTTTTAAAAACCAAAGTAAAGTGACGTCATTCTCGCGGGAAACAATATGGAGTCATCCCTATTATTTCAGAGGTGTTTTCATTGGATTAACCCTATGTGTTCAGATTGTCTGAACACATCGGGTTTATCCAATGAGAACGCAACTGAGATAGTAGGGATGTCAGTTATATATCTCATCTTAAAATTTCGTTATTTCGAATGAGTAACCGATAAAAAATGTTTTAAAATGATGCCAAACGCCTCTATATACATTGAACTACTTAACGTGGACGCTTTGAGGAAATGTGTTATATGCCGGGGACGGTTTACCCGCACAATTGTAACCCTAATCTTATATCCGTGGTGTATTTCTCAGCTAACGGACATACCCAAGTAGTTCCGAGTGGTAACTAGTCTCACAATATTCCATCGCAGAGTTATCGTTCGTTTCTTGCATAAACATGTACACTGTAAATGTTGGAGCGTAATGCAGCTTTCCTTTGAAAGATATTGGTATTTTTATGTACCGATATATACATTGTATATGGATTTGTGCCGGGGATTGTCGAGTAGATCCGATTAATGAAACATTGGCTTAGAATACAAGAGGCTTTACAATATTCTAGTTTGACTGATCAATAAACGATAACATGAGAGTCAAAATAAGTAATTTTGGATTGAATGGAAATGGTTTTGTGCCTCAAAACTGCATAAAATATCCGCTAAAAATGCTCATTTAATAAAGGGATAAAGGAACTTGGAGGCAACATAAAATATTGTTGAGACATACGGTTTATGTTTTTTTTGTAATACATGTTTACTTAAGTCTATATGCGAATGATTGCAAAACCGTTCCAACTGTTTTGAATCTTTAAAGATATGAGTCCCTTTAAAGAGGCTAAAACAACAAAAACAGTTTTTTGCTTCCAATGGCTGTTTCCTAGTGCACATCATACAACAATATAGTTTTTGTAAAGTTTCAGAAATAATATCTTTATTTCCAAATCTCCCCACAACTGTGAACAAACAGCTTTTACCCTTATAGTGCTGGGGCCCGTTTTACTAAACAACTTACGGAAAATGTTTGCGTAAGTCATAATTGATTAACATGGATAATATCTTCAATGAAAGTACAATATTGCAATGTGACACGTCATTGGAAGCGTCTCGGAGAGACGATTCTAATGATGTGTTACTTTGCAATATTGCTTTGCCAAATATTGAAATAAAAGGACTTGTTGTTTTAGACTTACGCAAATCTTAAGCGTAAACTGTTTAGTAAAACGGTACCCTGGACCGACTTCATGCTTATGCAAACAGGTGAGATCCAGGCAAGCCGCCAAGTAAATTGGCTGCTGGCCTGTGATCTAACCTGTTTGCTACTCTGAGTATCGTTCAACATCAAAACTAAGCATATATTTAAGGTTTTGGAAAGCAAGACGATACAAAAATCTTTTTTTAAAGAAAATTTCCCAGCATTCTAAGGGTTAAGTTTCTAGGTACCATTGTACCAAACAACTTACGGAAAGTCTTTGCGTAAGTCATAACTGATAATCACGGATAGTATCTTCTTTGAAAGTACAATATTGTAATGTAACATGTCGTTGGAAACGTCTCGGAGAGACGGTTCCAAGATGATTTACTTTGCAATGTTGCCTATCCAAATATTAGAATAAGAGGAAGTGTTAATTTAGACTTACGCAAATCTTAAGCGTAAACTGTTTAGTAAAACGGAACCCTGGTTCCCATCCCCGTCTAATTTCAGCGATTAGTTGTTCGGTACCAGGAGAGATCGAGCACGGCTACAGGACCGGCTTCATCTTCACCTACCCGAACAAGGTCGTTTATACGTGCCACGAGGGATTCGAGCTTCAGGGAACCAACCTGCGGGTCTGTCAGGGCGACGGGCGCTGGAGTAACGAACTTCCCACCTGTGAACGTGAGTTATGTCCCCTTATGGTTGGTCTGTTTGTTTTACTGTTTTTATTATTCATCACGGTTTTACATCACGTCATCATTATTTCAGTTATGTTTCGATGTCCGACTCATATTTATGGAGGAAGACCCCTACATACTCAACTCCCCATAATGGCTAGTCAAATAATTTAGAACCATAACCATAAGAGCTGGTCAAACAGGATAGAACCATTCGAATTCCGTATGTCACCGGGAGACTATGTCTCATAGAAATCCATATCCCTCACCGGGATTTGAACCTACAAAGAGAAAGGCCATTTTATTTCAAGTTCCGACTCAAACCATTAGGCAATGGAAGCCTCTGATCTGTTTGCAGCACGATGCTTCATTACATATACGAGGTATATATTATATTAGCAATAATATATTTTAATATCATATTAGTTAACATATGAAGGACAATCAAAAGGGAATGTTGCGCATTAGATCATATGTAAAAATACAAATTCACATCTATACCTTAGCTAAGATATGAATACGTATTCAGACATACGATATTTTACAGAGTACAGAATTTGAATCATATGGCCCCTCTTCGCTTGGGTTCAAATCCTGATGATTGCATTTGCATTTTGTTTATGGAAGGCAGTGTTCCGACTGACTTACTGAGTGCCGATGGTTCTCAATGGCTTTTCCAGCTCTTTTGGGCAGTCAAGTTTCGGTACTTCATCCATCATTAAGAGTCGGACATTGGAAGTTATCTGAAATGATGTGTAAACAATGTAAAGACCCATTTGGATATTACATAGATAAATGTTCTGCATGTATAGGGTGTTTGAGAAGTCACCCAAGGAAGTAACATAACCTTTGACGTAATGAACACATGTAGCTAATGAAAACAAGACCGGATGACAGTGTGGAGTTAACAGTCATTTTTTTATAACTTTATTATCCACGTTTCTTTTGCATGTAATATATGATATATCAATAAATCTAATTTCTTGTAGGCTTTTATGAGAAGACGTAGAGCAAACGTTAATTAGAAATTGTAATAAAAAAGCTATACAAATTAATGAAACATAATGAAATCAAATACACGAATTAGTATTTCTGAGAAAGATATGTAGCCAGGTCATGTTTTTTAAATCTTTCAGTTTCGTTCATTAAATTCCTTGTCGATAATTAAGTTTTTTTTTCTCCAATTATGTCTTAACTCGATGGTTATTTACACATGCGATGTCAAATTTACAAAGGTCATCTACCTCTCCCGCATTGTAGGCTCTAGCGGCTATAAAATACAACAATGAACAAACCATAAGTAATAAAGAAACAAATCTCTCCTATTTACTATAAAGAAGACTCAATTAATAAATACTCATGAATGACAATCAATTGTTCTTAAATTACTATTTAACAAGGTTAATTGGTTGTCCTATTATAACTACTGCTAGGAAACTGATGAATGTAGATGACGTTTATTTCTCAAGTAAAAGCTAATAAAATTAAACACATGACAGGGACAGTACAGCAGAGCACGCAATGGAACTTACCAATTTATAAAATTGCTCGCTCCCACCAACTCACACATTCTCGTCTACACGTGGTGCTGTCAGTGCTGTAACAAGAATCCATGCAAACCATTAGATAACGTGAAAAGAACTATAAAATAGACTTTTGACTCATTGCAGACGCTCAAATACTATTCCTTATAGAATGCACAAAAACACTATATTAAAATAATTAAATGATACATAGCCAAAACAATTATTCATTCCAGCATATTACAGTCATTTCAGCATGGCGCGAAAAGTTAACAAAGACACAAAAGAAAGTACCCTTTACTAATTTTGGGGTGTTCACTGTTCAAAGTCTGTGTTCTAAATGAATTGACTATAATCTGACCAAACTGGTTTGAGTACAATAAAAACATAGACTGGCATACAAACTATCTAAAAAAACTTGATTATCGACAAGGAATTTAATGGACGAAACTGAAAGATTTAAAAAACATGACCTGGCTACAGATATAAAGAATATCTAAATGTTTTTGGTTGTTCTAATCATTAAGAGTGACTGTTGATAACGTGCTGGACAATTACCCAGCGTCCACTTTCAGATGGTGTAATGATTGTCTATTTGTATGTATTCCATTTTGAAGTGAAATTATCTACTAGACCAATAATCGATGGACAGAATAGTCTTAGATTACATGCAGACAAAGGCAGACATGGTTCTACCTCTTAAGAGACTAAGTTGAATAATGTAGAGAAATCATCACGCTGATGGCCTAATGAGGCCCATTCTTTGGATTATGAATGTTTGAATCTGCAGCCATGTAGCATTTTCAGTACACAGTGTGAGGATTTTCATTCCAAAATATGAGAGTCTTCATTTCAAAGTCTGGGCATCTTTGTTTCAAAATATGAGAATGCTTATTTCAAAATATGAGCATTTCATAACAAATTATGAAAGTTTTTAATACCAAATATGTGCATTTTCATTACAAAATAAGAAAACTTTTATTACAAAAGATTAGTATTTTCATTACAAAATATGAGAATTTGTATTACAACAATTAGAGAACATTTATTTCAAAGTATGATCATCTTTATTACAAATTATGAGCATATTCGTTACAAAATATGAGGTATTTAGTTACAAAATATAAGCGTTACTAAATCAGAAAGTATTTATTGCAAAAAATTGTGTTTTCATTACAAAATATGAGAATTTATTACAAAGTATCTGTAAAAATAAAATAAAATTTACCATTTCGAGCCAAATTAGAATTTTCAAATAGAACTATTTACGGCCCAAACGACCCGATAGTACTACAACTCATGCCGCAAGCCGGTTTTCGACGATAATCTTTGTATTCTTTGATCCAGCGGTCACATGCCAGACGCTTTACGCTCCTGTGTACGGTCACATGATGGGTGACGGAAACGCCTACGGGACCCTGATCCGATTCAACTGCAGCGAGGGCTACAAGAACATGGGCTCGAACGAGAGGCGCTGCCAGTCGGACCGGACCTGGAGCGGACTTCCGGCGCAATGTGAAGGTTCGAACTCGTGTCCCCTTTTTAGTTCGACAATTCGAAGAATATTAGAAAGTCAATACTGCTCACCCGTGCGCCATTGTTACGCCTTATGGTATAGCCATAGCTGTTAGAGGGACTATGTCGAAACGTAACACATGTGCTTACCCTAACAGTGCTAGAACCGACTTCATGCATATGCAAACAGGTTAGATCCAGGCCAGCCGCCAAGTAAATTGGCGGCTGGCCTGTAATCTTACCTGTTTGCTACCCTGAGTATCTTTCCTCGTCAAAATTAATCTGATATCTAAGGTTTTTGAAAGCAAATGACGCAAAAATACAATTTTTAGAAAATTACACAGCATTCTTAGTTTTAAGAACGATTTTGCCATGTCCCTGACCAAGTCCCATAACTCTGGTTCAGATTTTTTCGTACGAAGGAAATCTTGGATATTGTTTTACATGCAAGTCTGTTTCTTATATAATACTACTGTAGGCAAGCGGTTATAAATTCACAAATGAAAGTTGGATCATAATGAAAGGTCACATACCAAGTCTCCTGGCACGGGTTGGTATCTTAAGCAAATAATCCCCCCCCCCCTTCATACAGAAGATCTAGGTTGAAGTTGAGTGTGCAACGTCATATTTCGAAAATAAGATGGTGATTCGCTGATCTGACTGATATCCTCACCGTTTTGTCGAATTCTCGAGTCTTCTTTCTTATGGAAAGAAATATATCAAACTTCATATTTCCATATTTAAATCTCTGGTTTGAAATGAAATATATTGTGGGACTAATTAACTCTGATAAAGAAGATTTAAATTTCTGGTTTGAAAAGAAATAAACTGTGCTTTTATTTTCCTTCCATAAAGATAATTTAAAATGATGTTGTGGAAAGAAATATACTGTGCTTCTCATTTTCTCCGAGTATAAGAATTTAAATTGCTGTTTTGGAAAGAAAAACATAGAACGTCTCATTTTACTCAGATAGAGACAACTTATAACAACATTTTCTGATGCTTGGCTTTGAAAACGATATACATGCACAGAAATGACAATGCAGCATAAATTCAGGCTTTGGTTGAATGATTATAACGCCCTTTTATCAAACATCGATACATATTTTTACCTTTTTTATTTTCTTTCAAGTTTGTAAACAATTTTTCATTTAAACTTTCAAATCTACGGAGAATTCATTACTTTGTTCAGGTAATTTAGTACCTTTAAAGCTTAGTACCCATACGAGTGTATTTGACAAGGTCTTAAGCGATATCTAACTAACACATGAATTCATCGAACCCTTTAGTACGTACCAATGTTCTTTATTCTCGATAGAAATCAACTGTGGTTGGCCAAGTCCTTTTTACAATGGTTACTTAATCGGACAACATACGACAGTTGGAGCAATTGTATTCTTTAGGTGAGTTGTTTAAGGTAGAAATAGAATACTTATAATCCGCCATTCTGAATCTCTTTCCCCACCCCATCGGTTACATTCGGTCGTTCTCAGTAAACATCGGTGTGGGCCGTAACTGTTCGCTTTACACCGAATAGTTCCGGCCCCGACCGATGTATGCCGAGAACGACCGAAGTAATCCGACGAAAGAATAAGTTTCAAAATTGCGGATTATGGGTATCCTAGCTTTAGAATCAGCATTAAGTTCATCTGTGGCCACGTGGTTAGAGTACAACACTTAAAATCACGTGGCTCATATTCCCTTGGATTCAAATCCCGGTGGTGGCATTTGGATTTTCATGAGAGGTAGTCTCCCGACTGACTTACGGAATGCCAACGGTCCTTCCCGGCCTGACTTGCTATTATTGACGGACAGTCGAGTATTTGTTCGCCTCCATCATTAAAGGGCGAGTTTCGCAACATATCTAAGATAACGTTGACGTAATGTTAAACCCATATAAATGAATGGATTGGAATTAGTATAGAGTAATAGTACGTTAAATCTGGTTTTAAGCCACCATAGTTTAAAACGTTGTGTTTAAGACAAGTAACGGCTTTTTATGGACGCCAGTCATCTCGAACAGGAGCTTTCGTGAATGTATCGCTGCTATTACTAGGCTAATTAGCCTAATTTTCCACGCTTTTTAAAGAACGTTCGCTTAAAACAAGATTGAAATGTTCTGTGTCCATTATTTGACATTTCTTTCTCAAAGTTTTATTTATTACTTTTGTTTTATTTAAATTTCTTGTCCTTCATTCGTTTCAACCCGGGACGTAATCATTTTTTCCTTTTCATTTAGAAAAGAATGGAAAATCTTAAAAGAACTCTCTCAAATATTGAGATTATATTTTTTGTAAGATGAAGTGGCTTTTACAAATTAAATGACACCACCTTTGTTTCAAAGTGTAAGAACACTAGATATTTACTTTTTATCTCCTTTCATAACCGTGCAGTGGAGATATAGCACATTCATGTTACGAATTAAGTAAACCATTTAAACGATTTATTGTATTCTATTTTCGTCGAAAGAATTGAAATGGATAAGAATGTTTATGGCCCAGATTATGATATGGATCGACATCTTATCATGTGACACTGGTATAATCCAAGGCCAACATATCAATCTTTAAAAGCCATGTTCTTTCAGTCAAAGCACTGAATGTGTTCTAGTTAATCTGTATTAACTTGCAAAAACTTCCATTCATTTTATACCCAAAATTACCAGGAAAGAAAATCATTTCTGACAATTTGAGTTTTCTGTTATTGTCTGAAATTTAGACCAATCATACATTTTCATATGGGGTATTGGGTCCATTATACATATAATATGATAGAATAGAATATCATTGTAATGACTTATATGTACAAACATATCTCGTTATGCAAACAAATACATTTAAGAATAAACATATTTAAATTTAAGACGGATACAAGGATCATGTATCAAATTATGTTGATTACTAAAATATATCACCAATACATATCAACTTAGAAATTGCGTGGCTCAGTGGTTAAGGTGGTGGACTTTGAACACAGGGGTCCCGGGTTCGAGCCCAATCGACAGCTCTGGTCTCGCTGGAGTGGCCTTTGACAAGTAACGTCAGAGTCTTAGTTTAGTACCGGTTGATCCAGGGAATGCCTTTACCCTGGACCAAACGACAACTGTTAACAGGAAAGCGGTATGACAAAACGTCTGGATTAGAAGGTAATCTTTTTGATAGTTTACTTACTTTTAATTACAAATAATGTCAGTAAAGGATAAATGTAATGATCAATTTGATGAAACTCGTTTCCACAGCTGTAACACGCGTACAACGTTCGATGGGCCAGCCTTTCAGACGCGATGCAAAGAAGATGGCACGTGGTCCTTCCCGCCACCAAAATGCTGGGGTAAGCCTGTGTATTACATTTGTATCTTTTTTTTAAGGATTTCTCAGTATAATATTTCATACTTGTATCGTAACATATTGGGATTTCTCGAGATATTATTTGATATTTGTATAAGTGAAATATTGGGATTTCTCAGTATAATATTTTATATTTGTACAAGTGAAATATTGTGGGTTTTTTTCAGTATAATATTTCATATTTGTATAAGTGAAATATTGGGATTTCTCAGGATGATATTTTATATTTGAATAAGTGAAATATTGGGATTTTTCAGTATAATTATTTATATTTGTATAAATGACATATTGAAAACACTGTTTTCCTTCACCCGGCATTGGCTTTTATGGCCGTAATTTATCTTCGTGTTTTAGTGAGCAATTGAAAGAAGCCGTTGTAATTATTGTTATTTCCATTTAATCAATCGTCGTTCAATCTCCTGAAATGTTTTGATTGTGTTCAGACAATTTATTTGATATACATGTTGGAACGACAGCGACGATGCCGGAAAGAGTTAGTCATTAAGGGAGGTAATCAAGATACAATTCCAAATTGAAATGAAAGAGCTAACTCCCTTTCAACAGAGTCCATGTTATACTATTTAAGGAGACTGGCACTTACATATAACTGCAGTTTCTATACGCGACCAATGCAAATACGAACGCATTTTTTTTGTGATTTTCCAGGACAACATGCAATTCTAGCCTTTTACTAATGGAATTGTGATTTCGGATCGATAAGCAAAGTACATTCTGCCTTTCCGAGACAATGTCAGATACCAGCCATTCCTAACGCAACTTTGGTCGGCGGCCGGGAATCAGCCCACGTAAGCCACGGAGTTATGATCGAGAACCAGTTTTAATTAGTGTAATAATGAACTTGTTCTTAATGTTTTATTTTACGTTTCTAGGACAATGTCAGATACCAGCCATTCCTAACGGAACTTTGGTCGGCGGCCGGGAATCAGTCTACGTAAACCACGGGGTGGTGATCGAGTACCAGTGTAACAATGGGCTGGTTCCCCACGAAGGTTCCAGTATGAAATGTAATAACGGAACGTGGTCAACAACCGCTAAATGCGTACCTTGTAAGTAGACTATATGTACTTTTAGATCTTATAACTTAAGATATTTGATAGAATAAAATGAGGCAAAAGGTAGAGCAGCTGTGGATTCTTGCTTTAATCTAAGATATTTCACGAGGTAAAAAAAATCTAGAATATCTCTGAATGGTGGAGTCCTTTCATCCTGTGATCATTAAAAACACGTAATGATACATCTTTAGATAACATCTTAAGAAAGAATTGAGACAAAAGAAACCATATTTCGTTACCAGTAATTCCATTTATTTTATAATGATACATATTTTCTCCGATTAGAAGGAAATCATGCTGTTTCATATGTGTAGGCCGACACCTGCTGGTGCTTTAATTTTGGACTAAACCAAATACTTCGAAAGAACATTGTGTTGATAGCCTACGTTTAGGCCGACGCCTGTTGTCGCTTTCATTTACAACCAAACCAAATACTTAGAATGAAAAATGTGTTGATAGCCTACGTTTAGGCCGACGCCTGTTGTCGCTTTCATTTACAATCAAACAAAATACTTCAAATGAGAATTATGTTGATACGTTGAGATCGACGCTTGCAGTCGTTTTCAGTTTGAACCAAACCAGATACATGTACATGTACTCCAAATGAGAAATGTGTTGGTACAGTCCGCTTTCATTTTGGACAACACCAAATACTCCGAATAAGAGATGTATTCATACGCTTGCTTTTATTTTGCAGCGCCGTGCGCAAGTCCTCCGCCCCAGGTGCACAAAGGGATGCGGATATTCCTGGGCCAAAAACACGGCTACAGGGCCAAATACAAGTGTTTCGCCGGGTACAAGCTGACGGGAATGAGCGGGAAATACCTTACGTGTAATTTTGGTTCGTGGGTCGGAGGACGGCCGCATTGCGAGATAGGTGTGTAGAGTATCCCACCAGATATCTAAAGTTTCTTAACACTTTCCCAAACAATAGCGACATTTGCAGACGAATTTAGAAAACATTGAGGGAAAAGGAGAAATTGCTCGTCACGAGCAATTTTTCCTTTTCCCACAATGTTTTCTAGCCTATCAGAAGTTTTTTTCCAATTTCATCACATTTTGAAATGTCGTCTGCAAACTCTTTCAATTTGGGACAGTCGAAAATGTGTTGTTTGGGAAAGCGTCCCCTATCTATAACTCAGTATCACAAAAATTCATTTTTACCAAGGACTATAAGACACTGGAAAAACCTTCCTTGTGACCACAAATCCAGTCCCAGTATGAACATCTTCAAAAATGGACTGGGCAATCACCTTCTTTTAAACTGATCTATCAGCGCCTCCCAGTCATAATCTGTACTGATTGTTCGGGAGTATCAACTTGAATTAAAACTTTAGTTAATCGAATCAGTTTCTATCTTATGGGGTATGAATCGAACTCCTCAGAGTAATCTCCCCTTGCTTTTTTATTATTAAACTTATTTGTTTTACATCGATTGTGAAACAAGTTCTTACAATTTAGATTAATCACTCTCGAGTCTGCTTCCTGTATGAATAACCAGTACTCGCACCGAATGTGGATTATTGAAAGTTCGCAAGACAGATCCCGACACTTAAGGGATTCGAACCCATGACCCTCGTATTCAGAAGCCGACGCTCTGTCGCTGGACCACTGTCATCCACTTGTCTCCCCTTGCTACCTATGGTACGCTGCATCAATCACTGACACCACAAGATTTAATCGAATGAATAGAGTTAATCGAATTGACCGAGAAAATTCCCCTTTTCTCACAATGTTTTCAAACCTACCAAATGATTTTCCAATTTTCATCACATTTTGAAATGTCGTCTGAAAACTCTTTTAATTTTGGTCAGTCGAAAAATTGGCGTTTGGTAAATGGCTTAACACATCATTTTGTAAAAAGAGGTCTTTAAATTGCTTCCTGCAAAACCATTTAAATATGTAAGAACATATCTGATCCAACTATTGATTGAGTCAACTGTCTGAACATGTGGGATATAACATAGCGATCCCATGGCTATTTATAAACCAAGACCACCATCAAGTGACAGAAAGGTTCAGATTCTCTATCCATAATCCTCAAACAGCATCTTGAAGACAAAAAATTGAAATGGTTCCTTTTGTTCTTTTTTTCCAATGACATGGATCGTTTAAATAAATCACTTTTTGTAGAACAGAACAGAACATATCTTTATTCAACGATTTGCACATAGCACATAGTTTATAACATTTGTCACTCACATTCCTCAATCTGAGAGAAAGTCCCTTTAAAACAACTATGCAAGAGGGATACAGTATCTATCATGGCCAATATTCGATATATTGAAGACTCTCTTTGAGTACATGTTGTTTTGTATCTCTGGTGTTCCTTTCAACAGTTTAGAGCAATGAAGAATTTCGAATAAAGAAATTGGCAAAACGTTTATGTTTAGCGATACGATATGAGATAGCTCTAATCTTACATAAAGCGGTATTTCAAAACCTTCATTCTATTATTGCTCCAACGCTAAAAACACATTGTTCCAGATTAACAATGATATATAGTTCCAATTAAACCTTCAGGTTTGTGCTTTTAAAATACACAAGTCCGACCTTTTCCAAGCGGATGCCGTTAGCTTCCAATGTTAGAGGACTTAATGGATATAAACGAATAAAGAGATACGATAATGATAACAAGTTCTACTGCATAAACCATTTGACAAAAGGCTTATTTTCGATCAGGGGCGCTTAATACTTTTAGCACGCAGCGTGGTCCCCAAAGACCTCTTCATCAAAGGCGATACACTGATGTTAAGTAAGTGTAGAAACTATTTTAACCCTTATAAAACTGGAACCAACTTCATGCTTATGCAAACAGGTTGCATCAAATGTTTGTGAAATTCAAAATTCAGACAATATTTCTATGAAAGAAACCTCGTCTCACGGCCTACCGTTTGTTTTGAATCAGCAAACGCACATCTCTATGGACAGTGTGCTTTTTTCGTAACTCAGTTACCGGCCAGAGTTCTACCAGAAGTGTACCATACCGGTCTCTTTGTTCGATAGATGAGATACCGGTTCCCAGTTTATATGGTTCGTAGAGTAATATTCAACAATTGCGGTAAAATGAGTTTTTACGAAGTAAAGGGTTTCGAATCGAATGTACTCGATGCCAATTTCATTCTATTTCAGTATACTGTCCATCCCCGGGCGAGATACAGAACGGCCAGGTCTACAAGAAAGTTACGGATGGGCGGTTCATTTTCAAGTCCTATATATATCGCATCTCCCATGGCGACCGCCTCGAATACGAATGTAACGACGGATATAGGCTCCTGGGTCCAGGTGGCGCCACCTGCGTTAACGGAAACTGGCAGCCGCCATTACAGAATCCTGGTTCCCGGTGTGTGCCTGCGATTCACCCGCCTTTCAGAAAAATGTGGGCACCAATACCGAACGTCATACCGTGAACCTTGGGCGCCCGGACGGAAACTGTTGCTATGACAACCAAAGAGTGTATCGAGGGTTAGGTGCAAGATTTTATGGAATTATTTCCCGTTCATGAATGAATAGTATTATCGTGCACGAAAAGTGCTGCTATGACAACCAAAGAGCGTATCGATGGTTCTGTGCAAGGTTTGATGGAGTTATTTCCCTTTCGTGAAGGTATGGTATTACATTGCACGAAAAGTGTTGCTATGACAACCAAAGAGTGTATCCAGGGTTCGTAGCAAGATTTTATTGAATTATTTCCCGTTCATGAATGAATGATATTATCGTGCACGAAAATTGCTGCTATGACAACAAAAGAGCGTATCGATGGTTCTGTGCAAGGTTTGATGGAGTTAATTCCCGATCGTGATTGAATTGATGTTTTCTTGCACAGATATATATTCTTTTCTTCATTTTGTTGAATCAGAGAAGAGAAGTTCGTATTTGACCAGTTTCTCATTCTCGTTTTGATGGAGATAAAGCTAACCTCTTAAGAAAGCATTGAGACTAAAGCAAATTGCTTATTATCGGTCATTATTTTTTGGAACTATTAAGATCCTACAATTGCATCGAAAACGTGAATGTTAAATATGTATGCTTCTTGATTTTCATCTATCGTTGCTGCCAACCTTGACCAGTCAAAGATTCTTTAAACAAGAAATGAAATGGTGGCTATTGAAATAGTCTTGAAAAACTAGGGATACTCATTTTCATGTTTAAGATAGCCAACATTAACATGTTTTATTTGTTCATTTGTATTACATTATTTTTAATATGTCTTCATTCATAGCACGTCGTTCGTTAGATAAATATCAAGTACTCATGGATGAAAGTGTTCAAGAGTGTTCCTGAATTTCAGTTTTGGAGACTGTTTGTTCCTATATAATGGTATAGCAGACATGGCTTTTCAGGAAAAAAACTAGAAGGTTCAGGTTTTTGAAATTCTTGAAGTTTCTTTCATGAGCACTGCTCAGTAACTCAAATGTCTCATTTGCCGAGAATCACATCGAACAAAGTTCTCAACCAGTATCTATATTGTTTCCCTTAAGACCTGGATAGTGTTTTGCTTAAATCTGGTGCTAAATGTTTGTTAAAGATAAAGTTGAAAAATAGATTTCTTCTTATTTCAACATTGAGATCTGCCATATTGCAAAGTAGCACATAGTCAGAATCGTCTCTTCAAATGAAGGGAAATTGAATAACCGGAAGCTTTCCCGCAGAGCGTATAAAAAGTATTGGTGGAAATAATTGCTCAAGAGGGTGGGGTTACTTTCAGGGGGGGCGATCACGTGATCAATGGTTAGGTATAAAACAAATTGCAAATGGCGGCACCGAAGAATGCGCTGATTTTTATGCATTTTTTAGCAGATTACTTTTGTTTTCCACTATTCTATATACGCCATGTTCCGACAATCAATTTTCTGAAACCACCGGTGAATGTTGATTCCATTTTTGCCGTGCCGTTCGCTCCAAGACCCTGCAGAGGAATTCGAATTTCTCTAACGAGTGTTAGACGTAACACCGTTATAAACCATAGGCTATCATATACCACCACAACCGAAAAGTTGATGGTCGGAACATGGCGTATATAAGTTGGTGGAAATCTTTTTGACAAAAGTTGGTGGACAAAAGAAATCTTTTTCAAGAAACAAAACGTCCAAAATAAAAGCGGGAGTGCGTGAGTGCTTTTCCGACTGACTGACGGTTTATCTTCATAAAGAAACATAAACAACTGTACCGCCATACCTGTTGTAATTATGTAAATAATAAACATTTTTTACTTTCTAAATATTATTTTCATTTATCCAGATTCCTCTGATAGACATCCGTTGAGGTTGTGTAAACATGTAGTCCCCTATAAAATTAGTCAATCCCGACTGAGATGCAAACATAAATGATAAAATAGAATAATGAACTTTTTACTATCTAAATATTATGCTTATTCATCCAGTTTCCTGTAATATCTAACCGTTGAGGTTATTTGTGTAAACATGTTTTCCCTAATAACATTTTTCGAGGCTGACTAACATGCAAACATAAAAGAATTTCAAAAAAGCAAACACGCAATGTTGTTTGTTATTCATTAGTTATTTCTTTCGAACCACCACGATGGTATAATCAACATTGCCATTGCATGTAGGGAAACGTGACGTCTTCGTTATTTACGCGCAATTATTCGCAAATAGATGCAAACGGAACGTAAAGCAAACGTCTTTTCTTTTCGTGAAAGGAGTGTATAAATTCGATTCACATTATTTTAGCTCGTGATTTAGACGTGGCAGACATTTTGTTCCAGTCCGAGGCCATTTCTATTTGCATTTACAGGCAAGGGGTCATGCGACCAACGATATCATGTCCATACAAGAAGGTCGCACCACTTCTATTTTGCTTTTTCCACATTCTTTTGTCAACTATAGTCAGATTGTGTACCCTGTATGAGTTAGCCATTAACTTTCCGGTTCTGGTGGTATATTATAACCCATATTTTATAACGGCGTTACGTCTAACACACGGCAGAGAAACCGCAATCGAAGACCGTCTGTTTAGGACATGCGCGCCAGTCGACGGCGATTTCTTCATGGACACTGTCATCTTGTTCGGACATAAGGTCGTAACCATTGGTCACGTGATTTTCCAGTAAATGCCAAACGAAAGTTAGATCGTTTATTTTGTTAAAGCCCCTCTGCTATAAAACTAAACTATACAATACCATACATCACTTATTCGATTTGGATTATACTCTTTAGACTTGCATGTTATTATTGATCACAAGAAGGAGATTTCCTCACATTACCAATGCCATGTCTATGTCTATTTCCTCACATTACCAATGCCATGTCTATGTCTATTTCCTCACATTACCAATGCCATGTCTATGTCTATTTCCTCACATTACCAATGCCATGTCTATTTCTATTTCCTCACATTACCAATGCCTTGTCTATGTCTATATCTTATACATGTATATTATTTTGATTCATATATACAAAGACTGAGCTTCGTAAATTCTGACTTGCAGAGGTTATATTTTGTAACTCGTTCGTTTTGGGGATAAAGGCAATTCCTTCAGGTTCTGATAAAAATACTACCGAGACGAGGGCTTAAAAAAGAATTCAATATTTCAACTATTTCATGTAATTCAAATGAATTAATGGACACAATCGCATTTCATTATACAGTGTCTCCTTTTGTAAGCCTGGTCCACGGAGCATTTGTCGTTGCGATGTCAAGACTATGAAATACGACGTTAAAAGGACAAACTCCCAAATTGAGGACTTGATCTTTCTAAAATAAGATATCTTCTGCTGCAAAAGTTACAACAGAAATCTTTATAATTATATTGAACAAGCCTGTTGGTGCATACATCACCCCCTTTCATAGTCAAGTAGTGGAGAAACAAAAACACTTTTTATATTAGTTGTTACAGATAAAACAAACGTTGCAACGGTTTATTTAATAAACAGTGATCTAAATTTGAATTACCAATGAGTAAACGAAAGTATTTTCTTAGTTCTTAGATAATCATCAGTATATGTATCTAACAAAAGTTTAACTGTGCAAGTGAATGGATTATTACCGTCAAGCGATATAATCAAAATGAACAAAGGTTTGGCATCGAGGCAGTTGGCGGCCTGGAAGCCAGTTTCACTTATAAAAAGTGAAACAAAGATGATCAGCAACTTTAACAGACATTAGAAATGATCATTCGTTTTGTTACGATAATTGGTTTAATGGCCATTCTAACATGTGTTACTTTCAAAGCACTAGTGGAGAGCAGTGGTCTAGGGATAAAGCGTCGACCTCGGGACACGAGGGTCGTGGGTTCGAATCCCATGAGCAGCGGGATCTGCCTTTCGACCTGTCATCAATCCTCATTCGCTTCGAGTACTGGTTATATATACATGGAGCGAAATCGAGGACGATTAACCTAAGTTGTAAGAACTTGTTTCACATTCGACGTAAAACAAATTAGTTTAACCCTAAAGCACCTGCTCTGAGATAGTCCCTTCAAACCTGAGATAGTATATTTAACCATAGAGAAAGCAATAAACCAAAGTCTAACGGGTCCCTAAAATGATACCAGAGAGTTTCTGCTGTAAGCCTCTAACCAAGGCATGCCATTCCTTTCTGAACAAAGACGACCCATTGCTGTACACGAAGAAGTTCAGAGCGAAGTTGCTGTATATCAGCGAGAACACCAAGGCGTGAACAAGCATCAGTGACGCCAGGGTCGAGCCATCTGCTCCGACCATGACGCTGTGCTGAATGATCGAGAAAATACAATATGGCGTCAGAGTTATCAAAAAGAATGCGCTAAGGATGAATAACGTCTTCGTGGCCGCCTGAGACCGGCTTGTCTGTTGGTCCGAGGTAACAGTCGTGTCGAAAGATTGTGGTTGTATCTTCAGCTTTTGTTGGCGCAAGGTGATGGCTATGATGATGTTTCCCGTGATGATAATCAAGACTGGGACTATGTTATACACGAAAAGCACGATCCACTGCCATTCGACGAAGTAGAACCGCTGATATACAGGCGAGCGAAACGCACACCTGCTCTCATTTGTTACACACGTCCCGTTGTCATTGGCAACGCAACCACCGTCGTCGTCGTCGTCATCGACGGAATGTCTCGTAACTGTGGAGAAGCCATACAAAAGGTGCGAGTTCGCCGCTCCAATCATCACTGCGACGGTCAGCAGGACGGCACGAACGGTCTTAGGTTTGAATCTCATGCGGAAGGTGTTCGGCCAGCGGGTCACAAGAGTCCGCTCGATGGTCAAGATGGTCACGATAAACGTCGAGAACGCCCCACCCGTCATGGTTCCCCAATCGTGAAACTTGCAGTAAAACGGGGACCTGTCCCTAATATCGATCTGGTACCCACGGTACAGGGTGTTCCGAAACGTTGACGTCCAGAGCACCGTCATGTCAGACAGGGCGAGGAACAGCAAGTATGACGCGACCGAGTACTTCCGGATTTGACGTCGACAGAGTACCACGACGCTCAGGATGTTGCCGAGGTTTCCAATAAAGAACAGCAGGACTGGAACCACTTTCCATATGACGTAACCTGCGTAGCATTGTAGGTAAATGTCAGAATCGCATTGCAGCAGCATTGGTATTGAGGTACTGGTGTTATTTGACATATTTGTTGTGTTGAATCCTTTCGAAACTGTTTCGCTTTCCTCGAAGACGTTTGTGTTTGAGTAGTTTATCACGGAACCGTCATGCGTAACCTATCTGTGTTGTTTTCTATGAATGGGTGATGTATTACAAGACACTTTCATGTAGACATTTACTTCTTGACCTTAAATATACTCTTTCGGATTCGAAACGGCGCTGCCTTGAACTTTAACGGCCCTGTTATTTCGAGTTATTATGAAATCAAACAAACAAACAAACAAACATGTAGCTTTGTAGATCTTTTAGTTCATATACATAATAATCCACCTTGGCATTGATATATCTGTCCATATTGTGCCTTTGGTCTCATTTGGCAGAAAGCGTTAAACCTGAAAGTATACAACAAAAGATGTTGAGTACTAGTAGTTCATTTGAGGGAAGGGCGTAATGCCCAATTGTTGAATAAAGTAATAAGCAACTTCTCGAGTTTTACAACAAAAGATAATAGAATGTTTATTTGCAATAGCAATTATGGTTCCATGTGTGCATATGTCGGAAAACGAACCTCCTGAATTATAAGTACATGTTGTTTAAAGCCATACTTGCGCTCATTATCTCTTAAATTTTGCAAGTTCTAAAATAATCAAAAATTAACTTAAAAGTACTTTAGATTCCTTATTAGAAGGGATCTGAGACTGTAACACATACACATGATGCTTTTAAAAGAATGAATATTAGACTGTTTGTTTACAATTAGCGATAAAACTACGTCAGCCGAGAAACCTTGAGAACCCATTAAACCTAAGAAATTCTTCATTTTGAATGTTCACTTTGTTGATATTGGATAAATGACAGCATTTTTATTTATTTTACATGGTTTTTCTTACAAGGTGATCGCCACTCCTTCATCCGGGCGCTCCTTGCTATTTGGTGGGCACCAAACTTGTAAAAATAGCACTTTGAAAAATTGATAATGAAAAGTGCATGCATTGTATTGTAATGATCCTTTGGTTTTTCGCTATGTTTCAACATATTCTATCATAATGTATTACTCATTTACCCAATTTTGCAGTTTTTCTGAGCGCTAGTATGCTTTTAAACAATCAGTGACAACAGCATGTTACAAGGCTTTTCTGGTTAAGCTATGTTATGGGCATAGAAAGAAAAATGCACTGACCACCTTCATTTGACACATAATGTAAGAAATGACGTACATGTCCGTTTATTTGAAACTCGATGACGTCATAATTTCGGTATTGATTAAACACAAAATGCGTTTGCTAGAAATCACAGCGGTGAAATGAGGAAATAACTTGTCACCGAACAAATGTCCTTTTTCGTGGACAACACGTGTATGCCATAAAAAAACCTGAAATGAGAAAAAAAGGTGTGTCTCTTTTTACTTAGGTGCGTTCTGTGAACGTGTTAATTGGTTTCGGTGTTACCTGCTAAGAATAACCCCAAGAGCATTGCCTTTTCGTTCACGTTGGGAATTGATTAGCTGAATGATGTCGATCCTTAATTGCCTTACGGGTGGGAGGGAGTGAGGGAGGAAGGAGTTTGATTGTGCTAATTATATACTCATGATTTACCAACAGCGTTCTGCGTCATAGACACAAGTCTACCAGGTACAGTATAAGCATGCTTAAATTGACCAACACAATGTAGTATAGTCATTTTCATAACACAAAAAATACAAAGCTAACAAACAAACAAATATGATAAACCTGGTCGATAATCTCATTACAAACAACTAAGAAGTATTCAACATATAACTCATATCCTTTATATGCATGTGCATTTAAATACATTTGCAAGTATTTACCCTATATTATTTAAACCTCAATTATGCAAATTGTAAAGCGATATAACATCACATTTGGACCACCCATCTCGTGTTGTCATAGGTATACAAATACACAGATATTCTTTTTGATTCATTCAACCCATGTGACCAACAAACAACACAGTGATTTTTAATCGTAGGGAAACCGACTTTTCTTGTATATTCCTATGTAAATGTTTACATATGCGTATGTATTCATCTTCAACTTTGAACCTCAGTTTAACAAAATAGCTTCAAATACAGACGTAGAAGACTTTACCAGTGGTTTTGTATGTTGAATCAAAATGCACAGTCTTTAAGCCTTTTACCCAAACAAGGAAAAAAAACAAAAAAAAATTGCATGTGACTTTGTACACGTAGTATTTTTCTCAGACATATGAGTACCCTCTTTGTAGTATTAACATTTAAAGAACTGACAAAGAAGAACTCATTAGCAACCAGATACCACCTTTCTCATATATTCCTCCGGTCATTATATATCTATTATACATAAACGCATTTTGCCTTCTCTCCTATGTTAGGTACAGTGCACACCTCAGTCAACACATGAACCTCTGCATTTTAAAGCATCAAGAAGAGATGTAAAAACATCCTTACTGCAAATGAACATCGTTTTTACATATCTACTAATAACACTTGAACAACCACTGAAACTTAATGATCAAATGCCTCTTTTGGAGAATTGATCTCTTTGTCCATTTTGCCTCTGTTTAGTATTATTAAAACGTATTATTTTTCTTCTGGCTATTTTTATGTCAAGGTATGGTGAAAACATGTTTTCGTCTAAGCATTTATTTAAATGTATTTCATTTAAAAAATGCTTATGTTGCGGGGATTTGACATGCGTCCCCTGTTTCTTAAGTTAGTATCGTACCAAACAAAGATACCTAGAAATGGCTGAGTGATAAAGTTGAATAACTGAAAGCTTCGGCCCGATAAGCAATGCATTATTATGGGTTATTTCCGATCGTACAACAAATAAAACAATTACCAATTACTCATAAAAACATTACAGGTTCATTCCTGTGTAGGTGATTTTGTGATTAATACAAATGAAAGTAAAAATTAGGGAACATATCTTGTAAATCTCCAAACATAATATCACTCATGGGAAATCAAGCGGAAACCTCATTGAAAGAAGCAAAAATCATAAGTCATAAGTCTGTCTTTGATTTCTAATACAGTGAACCCTCGTTTATCCGAACATGTCCGTTCTCAACAAAATGTCCGGTTTACCGAATAATCCGGACTAATGAAGCAGGGCATGTTCTTATTCACATTAAGACATAAACGATCTGTATGAGCGGTGTATAGTTATAACCATTTAGCAAACGCCAAATTGTCGACCGTCCCAAACTGAAAGAGTTTGCAGAAGACATCAAAACGTGATGAAATTCAAAGATAATCTTCTGATATGGCAGAAAACATTGTGGGAAAAGGAGAAATTGCTCGTCACGAGCAATTTCTCCTTTACCCACAATGTTTTCAAAAGTCGTCTGCAACAAACTGGTCCAATTATTCCGTTCCCTTACAATTTCGTTCGGATTGCGAGACATCCGGATAATCGGGGTCCGGATAAACGAGGGTTCACTGTATATGATATCAAAATAAAGTTGGTGGACTGTGTGCTGATTGTTCTTAGAATGCTGAACAATAACGATACACTAGCTGTAGCTATCAATTGCGAATTAAATTGCTGTTTAATTTCATTTCCAGACGTCGTTTATGCATTGCATGTTATATCACAAAGCAGATTACATACTTAAAAGTTGGTTTGAATTCAGGTCTTCCACACCTGTTGTTGTAATAAACAGGGTAAATAAAGATGTTTTGTTCTCGTCGACGTACGGGTATTGAAGACATAAAATACACACAAACGCTTTCGTACAAAACTTGGTAAATATAATTTGAAACTTCAAGCATCTTGGTTTAAGTGATTTAATTAACACTAAGATTAATATAATGTTTAAAAGAGTATATGCTTTATACCTTATACCGTACAAAGTTCATGTAAAAAAATAAGACTTTCTGTGTGTTTTATATCTTTTATCAAGATGATCTAAAATTAACAACTATTTAAAACAGTGTTTTAAGGTTGTCACTTTAAACAAACATTGACTGCAATGTCTATTCCCTTGTAATTGTCCCAATCAAATCATAGGTTTACAACTCCAATTATGTTTGCTGTTGTCATTTTCATTACTTTTAATTGTGCAGTGCCTTCAGGACTTTGATGATTTTGTGTAGGAATAATTCACACGTGGAACGTCAGAAGAGAGAATTACAAACATCATGCATTTAGTTATCCTAATTAGCATCACACGAAATTGAAAATCTCTCCTGTAATTTAAAACTACTCTTTTCTCGTTTGTTTGTAAACATCTTTGTTAACCTTATAGTGCTGAAACCGACTTCATGCTTATGTAAACATATTAGATCCAGACCAGCCGCCAAGTAAATTGCTGATCTTACCTGTTTGTTACTCTGCGATTCTTTCCTCAACAAAATTAAGCAGATAATTAAGGTCGTGGAAAGCAGACGACACAAACATATAGTTTAAGAATTTTACCCAGCATTCTATGTGTTAAAGCCAGGTAGAAATACATCCAACGTATCGCTAACGTGTTTCATCTGACACCATATCTTTGCCTAATTACAGTGTACTTGTTTTATGATTCCACTCACTCTTCCGTCAGAATTGCATAAAAGATGCACATCTTCCTTATGATGACATTTGCTGATGTTTTTCATGAATATTTTTGTCTTTGAGTAAAACCGATGCAGTGTCTATTCTGCGAACCGAATTGGTTTTCGAAGGAAGAGGCAAGGTAAGAGATAGGTAAAAGTAAAGATATTAGAAAAAGGCGGAACCATGATTACAAACTACTTTATCTGAAAGCTTACCTAAAAAAGTAGGCAGAGTTCTACCATTCTGAAGAGATGCGGCTATCGAATGTAACAATTCAATTTAGTACCGTATCCGTGTCAGAACGTTTCATGATATAGAGAACGTCGCACAGATTTTGTTCTCCGAGTAACAAACGGTAAAATCGTGATTAAAACACTATCCGTCGCTGGACAAAATGGAATCAGTTTTATTGATTTTTTCTTACGTTGCTTAACACCTGTGAACATGCATAAAAGCCAATCAAGCATCGATGCCTTTTCAAATACATGATGATAAACTCTTATCCCACTGGATCGTTTTGCACAAGCGAAATAGTGTATGGGCATGCACTGTTGATGACGTTCTCGGTAGCTTTTTTCTGCGCAATTCATCTGTGCATCCAAGGGAGATAATAAATCTGTAACCGAAGAGGTAATTGTATAGTAGTCCGATAAACGTTTTTATTTGGTTGAAATAATGAATGTTTTTTTTTTTTTTCAAAGAAAGATTATATCATTCCTTAAACAATAATTAACAGTGTTTTGAATTCCTCATGGACTTAAAGACCCCAAGCTTCTGTTTTTCATGTTAAAAGTAATTTTAATCGATTTTTAATGTTTTTTCAAATATGGATACCGTGGGAACTGTCATTTACAAAAAAAAACGTCAACATATAATTTTTTGTTTCATTTTGTATTTTAAGAGCAGATTTTAATTCACAAGAGAATTCTTTTGAAGGATTTTTTAATGCCTTCATTTTTTGTAATATACATATCAATTTTCATTATTTTTTGTCAAATACAAAAGAAATCGAAAAGCTGATTTGGATTACAAAACATGTTCAGATTGTTATTATTTGATATAACATTGAATTATGATTATTGAATATTTGCATTAATGTTTTTTGTAAATACAAACCTTCCAGGAATTATTTTATTACCTTTGAAAATGGTATAGTCATTTTGAAAGTTTTGGCCCAAACGATTACCATGGAAATTGTCATTCTACAAAAGACTTACTGCGAACTACAACATTTCTTTTCCATTTTAACCCACAATTAACGTTTAGATAACACATCCAAAATTTTGAAATGGATTCAAGGAATGCTTTCCTTTAAAACTGTAGAAAATGTCCTTTAATATTTTTCGAGAACTACGTGTTGATAAAAAACTGAAAAATACCGCCGCACACCTGATGGGAAATCAAAATTGTCTCATTACTATATCTGCAACATGAATGTGCTACTACTTTACCGCAAGGTTAACGAATGAAGTTAGAAGAGTATCAAAAACATAGCTTTATGTATTATTATTGATCATAAGTGATGTTATTTCATTGATAGAAGACAATTTATCTCTAACCTGTTATTATCTAAATCTCTGAATTCTATTAACCAATTACCAAATGATAACAAAATTTGATAAGTTTGTTGTTGACGACACTGGAAAACATTGTGGTTAAAGTAGAATCTGTTCTTAACGAACTTTCACCTTCTCCAAAAATGTTGTCTGCCCTTTCAGAAGATGAAATTTCAATTTCATAGCATTTTGAAATGTCGTCTGCAAACTCTTTCAATTTTGGATAGTCGATAATTTGGCGTTTTGTAAAGGGTTAAGTTTCGTGATTCCTTTGACTTTTCCGATCAATGTCCCTGGGAAAGAGACACGGTATATGACCCTGAAACCCGCAGTTTCATAACATCATTATTAATACTTTCGATCAAGGAGCGTGCGCTATTTCAAAGAGAAACAATTAGAGTTATATGCTCACAAATGGGGTTGCTTACTTCGTTGACGTAGCCTTTCTCGACGATTGTCCTTAAGGGATATGTCCTTTAACCCTTTCCCAAACAACAACTTTTCGACTGTCCCAAATTGAAAGAGTATGCAGACGACATTTCAAAATGTGATGAAATTGGAAAATAATCTTCTGATAGGACAGAAAACATTGTGGGACATTGTCGTTACGAGCAATTTTTCCTTTTCCTTAAATGTTTTCTAAAGTCGTCTGCAACAAAGTGGTCAAATATCGCTATTGTTTGGGAAAGGGTTAATAAAGATGTTGTATATCTAACCACTGAATGGTAGCAACTTTATAATACTTTGTCATATTGAAGATCGTCACATATGAAAAGCGATTACCGAATACTTTTTCAATTTTAAACTCAGTTAGGCGAGATACTTATTCAAATATTAACATTGAATCCTATGGAAAATTTAATCTCTGTGTAATGATGATTAAACTGTTTGATTTTTGAGAGAAAATTCTCGGTAGAAAGATGCAACAAATGATTCTGATTACGATTTCAATTAATAAATCCAAACTTTACCGTAGAAAACAGGAGAAAATCAATTTTATCCGTTTTCCGGGAAAAAACTCATGAACAATTGAAAACAGGGGGAGTTATTAACAACAACAATACCTTAAACCATAAGATGACTTGTCAATATGGTCATTGTGTGTTAGCTGCTTTATATCTTATAGCTATTATAGTCACTTCATGTATAGAAACATCGGGAAATGTTTGATAATTAATGGACATATAACTTTAACACATTGCTAAATTGCAAGGTTGCCACTAACATATAATTGCCATTTGGAGCGTAAGACCGTTTTCAACTATTTTAGTCACTTATTCAAGAAAGCTTCCTGTGTAATCGCTGAATAATTGAACATGAAACTGTTTTATTTAGCCAAAGGACGTTTCCTTCAATGTAATAATAAGCCACTGTAAGAGATCAAAGCACTTGTAAATGATCTGTCTTAATAACCGACTTTTTCAATAACACCAGTGCAGAATCCACAAGTCATGAAATGACAGATTGCAAATACAGTGAACCCTCGTTTATCCGGACACCGATTATCCGGATGTCTCGCAATCCGAACAAAATTGTAAGGGAACGGAATTATTGGACCAGTTTATTGCAGACGACTTTTGAAAACATTGTGGGTAAAGGAGAAATTGCTCGTGACGAGCAATTTCTCCTTTTCCCACAATGTTTTCTGCCATATTAGAAGATTATCTTTGAATTTCGTCACGTTTTGATATGTCTTCTGCAAACTCTTTCAATTTGGGACGGACGACAATTTGAACATGCTCTGCTTCATTAGTCCGGATTATTCGGTAAACCGGACTTTTTGTTGGGAACGGACGTGTTCGGATAAACGAGGGTTCACTGTACCTGATTCATAAAAGAGGCCTACGCTCTCTAACAGTAAGGTGAAAGTTCTTTTAATTCAAATTTGTATTCATATTATCCCTTATAATGCTTGAACCGACTTCTTGCGTATGCAAACAGGTTGGATCCAGACCAGTCGCCAAGTAAATTGTTAATTAACAATTACCGATAGAGAAATCGTTTCAAGGATTTATGCTAGTCAAACCAGTTCATCCTTTTTTATCCGGAAATAGTCTTTCTCATTTAGTTAATTGTCAATTCAATGAAATTGTGGTGTTGGGTTTAGTGTAGTCTGAATGATCCAGACGCATATATTCCATTCTACACAGTTACAGCTTGGACAGCTAAATGCAATCTGAACTCATCGGGTTTATCCAATGAAAACACCTCTGAAATAATAGGGATGACGCCATATTGTTTCCCGCGAGAATGACGTCACTTCACTTTCGTTTTCAAAATATAGATATTACATATAAAATTTATATAGTCATTTGATTTGATCAAGGAACCGTGTATATAAAATCAGCTTTCATCTTCTCTATCACGCACGGGTAACGACAAATAATGATTAAAAATGATGTTCAACATCTCCATATTCATTGTACTACTTAACGTGGACGCGTATAGGTAATGTGTTATACGCCGAGGACGATTTACCCCAAAAATTGAAACCCTACACTTATATTATCCGAGGTGAATTTCTCAGCTCACGGAAATGCCCGAGGAATCCCGATTGGATTGAATGGTGTAATATTGGAAGATGCAATAATAATTTGTAATAGTTATAACTCTCAAGTGGCCAAACTTCTCCTCTAGGGAAATCAGGCAATGATGTATTGACTTCACTGCTTGAAAGCAAACGCTTAAACCTTTACCAACCGCCAAATTTTAGACTGTCACAAACTGAAAGAGTTTTAAAACGATATTTCAAATGCTCGTCACGAGCAATTTCTCCTTTTCCCACAATGGTATCCAGAGTCTGCAACAAAGTGGTTAAATATCGTCATTGTTTGGCAAAGAAATCGAGAAAATATTGAATAACATGCTAAAGCACTAATTCATTGTATGAGTCTGATTTAATGCTTATGAATTGATCTTGATATTAGAGTATTACAATGTAATATGTAGTGGTATTGTAAAGGTGGGTAAACTGGAAGTAAAATGAAAAAATGAGATAAGAAATTTAAAAACCAAAAAGTTTGCTCCCAAAACAATTCTACATTTTCACACATGTAGATCAAGCTTGCTTTATGAATATAACCATTGATAACTTAAGGACATGTTCTACCGTTTTATAAAAAAAATAATCCTTTTATAGAATTTTTGATATGTTATTTAAAACTAAATTGTGAATTAAGAACTGAAAAGAAAAATGTAGGTCGACGAGTTAGATTTTTCGCAAAATGACAGTTTCCATGGTAACCGTTTGGGGTAAAAATGTCATTATGACCATACCATCTTCAAAGGTGATAAAATCATTTCTGAAAGGTTTATTAACACAAAAGAAACATGAATTCATACATTCAATACTTAATAATTCAATGGTAGTTTAAATTCTTACAATCTGAACAATTTCTGTAATCAAAATCAGTTTTTCAAGTTTTTGTATTTGACAAAAAACAATAAAAAATGATATGCATGTTGAAATGAAGATATTTCAAAATTCCTTTCATAGATTTTTTTTATTTTTCAGTATATGAATTGATGTATTATGGAATTGAAGAAAATAATTTGGAAACATTTAGAAAAAAAATATATATTACATTTTCTTTTCATAATTCTATTTTTCTATTTAGTTTAAGAAATAAGAAGCTTTTAATCAAGCCAATGATTTAATAAAACAAACAAACGAGATTCAAAAAGGATATGAATACAAAAAGAAACAATGCAGACAAAACGAGAGCATTAACAAAGGTAAGAGCAGCTTAGCTCAGGTTTACCTTTTCTTTCGCACCACCTTCCGTAGCCGATAACGAATCAATAGCTGTGTCTCGTCGTGCACTGAGATTTTTGTACTGCTTCTCCGGTACGTAAAAATAGATAATTATCTCAGAATTCATAACTCCAGTTAAACGTGTAGGACAAACCACTCCTTTATGATACAATTCCCCTTTGCACTAAGATTCAATCCCCATATGTTGATTTTAAGGCACAGGATGTGTTCAACCCCTAATGGAGCAAAGTCAGAAAAACGAAGTCAAAGATTAAGCAGAACAAAAGACGTTAAAAAATCAAGTTTTATATCATAAAAAGTTCTGATGGATTGAAGTTTTTATTAACCACCTTTCACACATTTAAACCTTATTTCAACGGAAAGATTGATAATGAAGGGGAGGTGTTTATTATTGATTCAATTACAGAATTCATTGATATTCATTTATTATGTAAATATTAACTCAAAATCAGACCAATTCGGAAATCAGCCTTTGTGAATGCCTTTAAAATATTAAATACTTTCATAATTTACATTTCAATCCATTCCTTAAACAAAGCAAATACAAGTTTTCCATCAGGGGTGGACTACCTTAATTACCGAAAATGTAAAATGAATGGTATCATACTGTACCGGAAATGCCACAGAGGATACCCTCTTGTCGAGGTCATTGCCTCATGAGATAAGACAAAACCGGAAGTAGGTGTAAATACAATACAATACAATTAATTTCAGTAAAAAGGCCTACGGCCCACAATACATATACATATTACAAAATACAAATCAAAATCAGAAAAGTACCTGTAAACCGAAATTGGGGCATTCAAACAGATCAATTCATAAAAGAAACACACCGGGTTAGAGATATGTAGCAACATACTCTTATTTGTTAAGAAATTGGAAAAAGGTGGAAACCTTAAACGAGTACATGTATTTTCCTCTACTTGTAGAGACTTTAGATTTGCGGATGTTCGAGGTATAGAGCTTTGGCTATAAATGGTACGTGCGTTACTTACCTAAAACAGACAGTCATAACCGCATTCGTAAATGTAGCAGATTCCTTGATGAAGGAAACCGAGCTAAGTAAAAAATCGTTCTGACAAAGAGAAAAATACCCACTTACAATTTCCTTAATAAAAGAGCAGCTAAGATAAAAAACATTCTGACAAAGAGAGACATTTTCTTTTTAAGCTTTCTTGATAAAAGTACATGAAGCTAAGATAAAACTTTATGACGAAAAAAAAACAGTCACCAACAGCTTCCTTGATTAAAGCAGGTAGAATAAAACCATTCTGACAAAGAAGGAAAAAGTCAGATACCGTTTCCTTGATAAAAACAGCTCTAAGATAAACATCCTTACAAAGACAGAAATGGCCAACTTCACCTTCCTTGATGCAAAGCAGCAAAGATAAAAACATTCCGACAAAGAGAGAAATGGTCAATTGCAGCTTCTTTGATAAAAAGCAGCCAAAATAAAAACATTCCGACAAAGAGAGAAATGGTCAATTGCAGCTTCTTTGATAAAAAGCAGCCAAAATAACAACATTCTGACAAAGACAGAAATGGTCACCTACAGTTTCCTTGATAAAAAGCAGCTAAGATAAAAATATTCTGACAAAGACAGAAATGGTCACCTACCGTTTCCTTGATAAAAAGCAGCTAAGATAAAAATATTCTGACAAAGACAGAAATGGTCACCTACAGTTTCCTTGATAAAAAGCAGCTCAGATAAAAATATTCTGACAAAGACAGAAATGGTCACCTACCGTTTCCTTGATAAAAAGCAGCTAAGATAAAAATATTCTGACAAAGACAGAAATGGTCACCTACCGTTTCCTTGATAAAAGCAGCTCAGATAAAAATATTCTGACAAAGACAGAAATGGTCACCTACCGTTTCCTTGATAAAAGCAGCTAAGATAAAAATATTCTGACAAGACAGAAATGGTCACCTACAGTTTCCTTGATAAAAAGCAGCTCAGATAAAATATTCTGACGAAGAAAGAAATGGTCGCCTACAGTTTCCTTGATAAAAAGCAGCTCAGATAAAATATTCTGACGAAGAAAGAAATGGTCGCCTACAGTTTCCTTGATAAAAAGCAGCTCAGATAAAATATTCTGACGAAGAAAGAAATGGTCGCCTACAGTTTCCTTGATAAAAAGCAGCTCAGATAAAATATTCTGACGAAGAAAGAAATGGTCGCCTACAGTTTCCTTGATAAAAAGCAGCTCAGATAAAATATTCTGACGAAGAAAGAAATGGTCGCCTACAGTTTCCTTGATAAAAAGCAGCTCAGATAAAATATTCTGACGAAGAAAGAAATGGTCGCCTACAGTTTCCTTGATAAAAAGCAGCTCAGATAAAATATTCTGACGAAGAAAGAAATGGTCGCCTACAGTTTCCTTGATAAAAAGCAGCTCAGATAAAATATTCTGACGAAGAAAGAAATGGTCGCCTACAGTTTCCTTGATAAAAAGCAGCTCAGATAAAATATTCTGACGAAGAAAGAAATGGTCATCTACGGTTTCCTTGATGAAAAGCAGTTAAGATAAAAAACATTCTAACAAAGAATGAAATGGCCACTTGAAGATTTCTTAATAAAAAGCAGCCCAGATAAAAACATTCTGACAAAGAAATAAATGCTCACCTACAGTTTCCTTGATAAAGTGCAGCTAAAATAAAAAACATTCTAACAAAGAAAGAAATGGTCACTTGAAGCTTCCTTAATAAAAAGCAGCTCAGATAAAAAACATTCTGACAAAGAAAGGAATGGTCACCTACAACTTATTTGTTATAAAGCAGCAAAGATAAAAACATTCTGACAAAGATAGAAACGGTTCCCTTTAGCTTCCTTGATAAAAGCAACTCAGGTAAAAACATTCTGATAAAGAGAAAAACGCTGACCTGCAAGTTAAACTTTAGACTAATACATGATTAAGTATTTACCTTTTCGATGCCATTAAAACCATCTACCGTTAAGAATCTTACTCACATTACGTATAAATTGAAGATATCGTATCGGTTTCATCAGAATGTACCTAATACGACGTTGTAATTGTACCCTTGATTTATATTTTGATTTTTCTTATTTGTCTCCATTTTTTATATTAAGCCAATGCTCGTTATTTCAGAAAAAAAACAGAAATACATGTCTTAATTGCTTATATTCTCAGTTTGTGTCTAGTAATTGAGACGTTGGCATTTCTAAGGCTCAAACATAGTGGATAATGAGTGCTTTGTTTTTTAATGATATCTACAAGTTATTGTTCCCTTGTCATTTGTCACGGTAATCTTATTAGCTGAGGTAATGATGGACTTTCTTATATGTAGTCTAACGCCGTGTCAATAATGTTCAAGTTATATTACAGCTTTCCTGGATCCACCAGTCCTATGCTAGGGCTCTGAAGTGACTTGCCATATACCACTTCAACGAAACCATATGTGTGGGTGAGGCTCGAATCCGGACACTCCCCCCCCCCAAATTCGCCACCTAGGGACTGGGTCACGCAGCGTCCTTTATGGACTCTCTATTAACATGCATCCATTTTTGATAAAGAGAAGAAATTTTTATGTGTTTATGGGAGGTCTTCCACCGACATATCCTGATATATTGACATGTTTTTTTTATTTATCAAAGGTTCTTATTTATTAAATGTTTATAAAAGCAAACAATGTCAGTATAAGCTATGAGACTGACTGTGATCCCTTATTCTACATTTGCATGATATCTATCTATATCACTTCAGGCTTAAGAATGGTTCAACAGACATTAAGATAGATTCCTTCCCTAGCTTTATCAATATGACATGAACCTGTCTACCCATTTCGACAATGGCAACCACCCATTAAAGCTAGATCGGGAACCGGTCTCTCTTCTTGCAAATATAGAGATGGTATGGTACAAATCTACAAGGCAGGATCCTGGCTGGTAATGGACGGAATGAAAACAGCACAATGTCCATAGAGATGAACGTTTGTCGGTTCGAAACAAACGGCTGGTCGTGAGACGAAGTTTCCTTCACGGAAATGTTGGTCAGGATGATTTGAAATCGAAATTTTGACAAACACTGGATAAAACTCAGATGATACTTAAAGTCTGGTAAAAGGCTGTCTGCCTTGATTATCGGAAAAACTAATTTAGGAGAAATAACAGTGTATGTTTTTGTTTCTTGGTGTCGTATTTTTTTGAAGTTGCATTCTGATCAATCAAATTGCTTAGAATTTGTAAGCTGTCCATTTGACTGACGACTATCTTTGGGAACATAGTGGAGCCAGTAGACTGCGGGGAACCATTTTTCTATAAAAGCTAGAATGCCATTTACCCTGGTGGGAGCTTTTATAAACCAGATTATCTGACTTTAGGTTGTAGACACTAAATTCATATTAAAAAGACTATATACTACCTAGTACAGAAATGGAGATACGTAATCATAGTGGTAATAAGGCTAACATTTCTTTTTAGCGTTTATTGTTAAAACCTTTCTTTTCCAGACATTTTAGTCTCTAGTCTATCTGACATAGTAAAAGACTAATCCGACACCCATTGGTCAAATATACCACCAATATATTAAGCAATACGTGACTTAGGTATCATAGAGTCATAACAAAGATGAACAACATAATCAAGTTTAGAAGAACTTGAATGTTATTAATTTGCTATTGACATGAGTGAAATGTGCTTCGTTGATCAGTAATGTATTCTGTATTGGGATTTAACTCAGTGCTTTTAAAACGAATTCAGGATAACACCATGTCCAAATTAAAAATTATTCAAAGATCGGGATGATAAGTCATTGGTTCATTGAAATGTTCAGTTGATCCTACCCGCCAAACGAGAAGTAATCACAATGGCTGGTGCAAATACAATTCAAAACCGTTAAAACCTTTTTTCAATACATTTGTGGCTTGTTTCAGATAATTACTTCAATTTTAATGAATTTCCAGATAAGATAACATGCACAATAATATATAATAAAAAACATTTTAACAAGTGTGATTAGAAATTTATTTTCTAACACGTCTTTTTAGAAAAAGTATATAATAAGCAACAACAACACAAATTGGTTTATCAATGGGGAACCAAGCAGCGTTACAGGCCTTTTTTCAATACCACCAAATAAGCTTCAAATGTCATGATAGAGTCTATAAATGTACCAACAATTCTGTATTTTCGGATATTTTGAGGCAAAGGGGATTTAAAGTTGATAACTGTATACCAAAATTTGCAAACATGCACTTGTTGAACAAAAAAGAAATGTAACGAAAATAAATAAAACACAAAAACCAACAACAACAACAACAAACAGCCATCGCAGCTGTACATATATGGCAAACTTATCAGACTTCCACTTTCAGTGATCTAACAGGAGTGTAATATTATAACATTTGTTAGATACAATGCCATTGTCATTATATTATATCATTTCACCGACTAAGATTTAATTGAACTGAAAAGTATTAAAAATAAATTAAAGGGTTAATAAAAAAAATATCATTAAAAGTTTAATTTAAGGAACAATTAATTAAGGAATAAGCCAGACAAAATGGGGCCACGAGACGGTTTTTGCAGACATTCGACACTTGTTAACTCTTTACCACCTGCAGACCACATTTTCTTCTTGAAGCAGACAACTTTAGAAATGCTTTGTAAACAAGTGAAAACCTTTCGCTTCTGTTGTTGTGATATTTAGATAGATTGAACAAGCATTGTGACAAAAGGAAAAATTGCTTGGGACAAGCAATTTCTCCTTTTGCCACAATGCTTTTTGAAAATCGTGTGCTGGAAGATGAAAACATGTGGCTTTTGATGGTAACGTGTCAAGCCATGTTTGTACATGTGAAAGGGACTCTCTCATACAATTAGTTTTGTGAGTAACACTTGTTAAAAAGATTACCTAAACAATCTTATCACTAAATAATTAATGCACTGTATGCATATATGTGTATATTTCTATGTGTTTTATGCTATGTACATGTTTTAACATATATGTAAATATAATCACAAAATGTTAGAAAATTGTATATGTATATAGATGATACTTAAATAAAGAAAAGATACATTTAACAACTGTGAAACGAGCATTCGGGACTTCAGTGCTTTTATTTATTTTTTTAAAAAAAACTAGGTTGATAAATATCAAGGGGTTGCTATCGAACGCAGCATTGCTTGCTTCAAATGATACGAGCGTCGACAAAATTTATAATCAAGGTCCAAGACACTTTTACATGTTCTCATTTCAATACTTTCGTAGGACGGAAATTAAAAATCGTTGTTTACAAATAAACAGTTTAAACGGTTTACTTAATCTACAAAATAAATAGGGTATATCTCCACTAAACGATTTTGAAAGGAGATAAGAAGTGTATCAATATTTTAGTTTTCTGTAACGCTAAAGAAATGCAAGAAATGCGATTTCTTTTTATTCGTCGAAAATACTTAATCTTAAGGATATGTTCTACATTTTTATAAGAAAATAATTCTTTCATAGAATTTTCTCAATTTTTGATATGTTTTTCAAAATTCTACTTTGAATTAAAAAATGAAAAGAAAAATGCAGGTCGACGAGTTTGTTTTTTCGTAAAATGACAGTTACCATGGTAACCGTTTGGGCCAAAAATGTCAAAATGGCCATACTATCTTCAAAGGTAATATATTAATTTCTTGAAGGTTTATTCACACAAAAAACATGAATTCATACATTAAATACTTTATAATACAATGTTCAAATTATTACAATCTGAACAATTTTTGTAATCCAAATCAGTTTTTCAAATTCTTGTATTCGACAAAAACAATGAAAATTGTTATGTTTATTACAGATAAATGAAGATATTTAAAAATTCCTTTCATAGAATTTTCTTATTTTTCAGTATGTGAAGTAAAATTTAATCTTGAAATACAAAATGCCAAAAAGAGTACATGTTGACAGGTTAGTTTTTCTGTATAATGACAGTTTCCATGGTAACCGTATTTGAAAAGAACATTTATAAAACGGTTACAATAACTTGAAACTTGAAAAATAGAGTTTGGGGGCTTAATATGCGTGAGAAATATATTATAATGTTAATGAACTTTTATAAATTTATGAATGATATGATTATATTTTGAAAAAAAGCATACAGTAAATTTCATCCCAATAAAAACATTAATCAACTACTATGCAAGTATCTCTTCGGTAACAGATTATTATCTCCTTTGGCTGCGCAGATGACGTGCGCAGATAAAACTACCGAGAACGTCCTTAAAGAGATAGAACATTCAATCTGTGACATAGTCATTTTAAAGGAATTGTCTCTTTGAGGGTGAATAAAAATTCGATTATAAACACGTAGGAACATATGCACGTTTTACACATTTACTCTCGTGACTAAAAAAATGAATTTAAAAAAGTGCAACATATTCTTGGTAGATATGTTTTATCATTAATTATTAATTTCTATGGAATACATGTACAACTTTTTTTTTTCAAAAAGAAATAATGGGGCAGTGTGATTTCACGTTTATGGGGATGTTCGTGGTTAATGAAAGTATCACTACGTTTATCAATTAATCAAATTGATTAATTATTGATAATCTTCTTACCTCGAGGTGGTATTCTCCAAGTCACCCCTTCTTCCTGGCTCTGTTATAGCTTTAAAACCGTTAATGCTCTTCCATTTACTTAGAGTTCCATCTCATTTGTCTTTTCATGTTTATTGATATGCTGTAAGAGTATACGTCATTTTCACTGCCTGTATGTAAATAAAGTTTAAAAACTTTGAGCATATGCACTTTATGTTGAATTGAAATTATGTAATGGTTCTTTGTGTTATGCTCTTTTGACACTCCCATTCTCTTCTGCTTTTACTTAGTTTAGTCAATAAGTAAGATAAAAGGAACGCCTAATCATGACAGGTCATCTATAGAATAAAAAACATTACCACATAGTTCTGCTTAACATGTCAGAGAAAACAACATCATCGTGTGGAGATTATCGAGTCGATATCATGTTTTCGAGTATTTACTAGAAAGTCCAAAAAAGGGAGAAACTCCTTTGCCTAGTGGTTATAACAATTAAAATCACAAAACTCCTCGATACGAGCGCTCATTAGCGTTTAGAAATACGACAACGATGTCAAATGTAGGACCCAAATCGGAACTACTCGGGTATTTCCGTGAGCTGTGAAATACAACTCGGATATAAGTGTAGGGTTACAAATTTTCGGGTAAATCCGCCCCGGCGTTTAACATCTTTTCTAAGCGTGCACGTTAAGTAGTTCAATGTGTATTGACGTGTTGGACATCCTTTTAAATCATTTTTTATCGGTAACTCATACGAAATGGCGAAATTATAAGTTGTGACGCATATAGTTGTTTCCTGAATCAAAGTCAACGACTTTTTAGATTTCACATTTAAGGTCTATTATTGAAAACGAAAGTGAAGTGTCGTCATTCCGGGGAAAACAATATGACGTCATCCCTATTATTTCAGAGATGTGTTCATTGGATAAACCCGATGTGTTCAGATTGGTAGGACCCATGTTCCGTTCACGTCTACGCCAATGCTTTTTATAGGTAGTCTTATATTCCTCTTTATATATATATATATACGAGAACATTTTCATGCGAACCTTTATGAGACAGGCCTCAGGTCTTTTAGAAAGCAAACTAAGTTTATACAGAGCTCTATTGTAGGTCTCAGGCCTTTTAGAAAGCAAACTAAGTTTATACAGAGCTCTATTGTAGGCCTCAGGCCTTTTAGAAAGCAAACTAAGTTGATACAGAGCTCTATTGTAGGCCTCAGGCCTTTTAGAAAGCAAACTAAGTTGATACAGAGCTCTATTGTAGGCCTCAGGCCTTTTAGAAAGCAAACTAAGTTGATACAGAGCTGTATTGTAGGCCTCAGGCCTTTTAGAAAGCAAACTAAGTTGATACAGAGCTCTATTGTAGGCCTCAGGCCTTTTAGAAAGCAAACTAAGTTGATACAGAGCTCTATTGTAGGCCTCAGGCCTTTTAGAAAGCAAACTAAGTTGATACAGAGCTGTATTGTAGGCCTCAGGCCTTTTAGAAAGCAAACTAAGTTGATACAGAGCTCTATTGCAGGCCTCATACCTTTTAGAAAGCAAACTAAGTTGATAGAGAGCTCTATTGTAGGCCTCAGGCCTTTTAGAAAGCAAACTAAGTTGATAGAGAGCTCTATTGTAGGCCTCAGGCCTTTTAGAAAGCAAACTAAGTTGATAGAGAGCTCTATTGTAGGCCTCAGGCCTTTTAGAAAGCAAACTAAGTTGATAGAGAGCTCTATTGTCTTATAACTCCTTATTACAGGGTTTCATTGTTTTACTGATTGCTGCCTCCCGCCAACAGTCAATGTGTTTGAAATGAAATATGATACATTGACAAAACAGAAAGGATTTATATCTTAATGCAATTGTTGATGAAAACCGTCTCAGCACTATCAAACTTTTTCATGTACATGCTCATTGCACATTTATGTAGCTCATATCAGAATGTCTACATGCAAGATGAATGGAAACAAATAACTTGATATCAACCTCATATGTATATATGTATTTATGCTATTGTAATCATAACAATTGACTTATAGGCCATTGGGCCGGGTGGAACGAGCCGTATAATGATAATTTATCTGGCACAACTGTGTCCATATGTTATTTTGATAAACGATTTACTAACTTGATTTGCTATAACCCTTATAGTGCTGGAACCGACTTCATGCAAGTAAATTAGCGGCTGGCCTGTGATCTACCCTGTTTGATACTCTGAGTATCTTTCCTCAACACAGTTAAGCAGCATTTGAAGACTTGGTAGAGCAGACGACACAAGTCTCTATTTTTAGAAAATTACCCAGCATTCTAAGGGTTAAGGTGTCGTCTTCCATACATAGTGAGCCGAGCTCCGTAGTTCACACTGGATATGAGTATTCCACCTTAACGAATTTTTGAAGGAATGCGTACCATTATTTTTAAACGTTGTCCTTACGTCCATTTTTCAAAGCTGAAAAATAGAAGACTGGGGCTTCCACCATCTTGTACAATCCAAACGTATCCATTGCATTACGAAAAAAGTACAGTTTGCATATAATGGAACCGAGTTTTGCTTTGTGTCATCTAGTCGTATAAGTATTTTATAGAACTGATGCAGATTTCTTCCAGTGTCAATGGGAAGAAGTTTAATCCAATCACAAGAAATTACTAACGTTTTTCTCGCTCAATGAGGAAACATTAGCTCTGTAAAAAGATGTTACACGTTGCTATTTCGCACAAATGAAATAATCCTATGATATCAAAAACCTATAAGATACATTATGTATGTACTCGTATATCAAACTATTGCACACTTTGTTTTTTTTGGCATTTCAGCCTAGCACCACAATTTTGCGTCTTGCAGCAGACGGCATTCAAAAAAGCAATGTGGCAAAAGAAGAAATTGCTTGCCACAAACAATACCTCTTTCAGCCACAGTATTTTTTTCTTAATCTTTAGAATATGGAAATTAAAACTTGGCTTTCGCTATGTGATAGGGATGGTTAAAATCTCCGTTCTAACATTAGTTACTCAAAGACCATAATGTTAGGAATATCCATTTAATTAACCGTCTTTAGATGTTTTTCGACACTTTAAAAGTTAAATATAAAACAACGCCATTACTAACAAGTCTGTGTCTCTTTCCAATTCAAGGAAAAAGTTCCCTGTCCCTAATTACATATTGAAGATGCCATAACGTTACTGAAATCAGAGTACACATAACGAGATCAAAGCCAACCTTAATTTATCAGAAACTCCTTAGTGATAGATTGAAGAGGGTCCCTTCAATAACTTACACTTAAACCCCCTGTTTTCACCATCAAAGGCATTAAATCATCGTCTTTAGAAAGTCATTAACTCTTATAAAGGGGTCATTACCGTGATGGCAATATTTCAAAGCATGACTAGTTTTTTAATTACTTTGAGGAAATGATATCTTTAATGACAACCCATGCGTTCTTTTTATTTAATACTTCTTAAGCGAATGTGCCAACAGTGAATATCTAAGGGGTGAAATAAGCGATAGATTCTTTTATTTTCGCCACTTGAAACGGGATGAAAAGCATAATTATTTATCTGAATGAATTTATACAAATATATGCTGGGAAAAACTACACAAAAGTCAGAAAACGGCAACACATTCCTTCATTCATCGAAAAGTCACTTATCGGATGAGCAGTTATGTCAAACATCTAACAATCTACGCAGTGTTAATTCAATTTTAACGAACAAATAAACAAAAACGTTAAGAAAATAAAGAACAAGAATAGAGAATCCCAATACTGTTTCATTTAAAAACGTTTAGGACAGATATCTACAATCTTCAATTAAAAATAACATCTGTATTTCAAGTATAGTTAAAAAGTCCCATATTAAGTGTGAAAAAGTCTCCAAAAGATAGTATGGAGTCAAACAATTCATTGTCAGTGTGGACCCTACTTGGATATCAAATGTGAATACAAGCTCTCATATCAAGTGTGGATACAAATTATGATATCCAGTGTTGATACAAACTGTCATTTCCTGTATGGATACAAGCCCTCATATCTAGTGTGAATACAAACTAATTTCCAGTGTGAATGCAAGCTCTGAAATCCAGGGTGAAAACAAACTATCATACCCAGTGTGGATACAAACTCTCATATCCAGTGTGGATACAAACTTTCATATCAAGTGTGGATACAAACTCTCATATCCAGTGTGGATATAAACTCTCATATCAAGTGTGGATACAAACTTTCATATCAAGTGTGGATACAAACTCTCATATCCAGTGTGGATATAATCTCTCATACCCAGTGTGGATACAAACTCTCATATCAAGTGTGGATACAAACTCTCATACCCAGTGTGGATATAAACTCTCATGTCCAGTATGTATACAACCTCCCATATCAAGTGTGGATACAAACTCTCATATCCAGTATGTATACAAACGTTCATATCGAGTGTGAATACAAACTCCCATGTCCAAATGTGGATACAAACTCTGATATCAAATGTTAATACAAACTTTCATATCCAGTGTGGATACAAACTCTCATATCCAGTGTGGATACAAACTCTCATATGCAAAATGTATACATAACTCTCATTTCAAGTGTGAATACGAATTCTCATATTCAGTATGTATACAAACTCTTATATCGAGTGTGAATAGAAACTCTCATATCCAGTGTGGATACAAACTCTCATATCCAGTGTGGATACAAACTTTCATATCCATGTAAATACAAACTCTCATATCCAGTGTGGATACAAACTCTCATATTCAGTGTGGATACAAAATCTCACATCTAGTGTGGATACAAACTCTCATATCAAGTGTAAATACAAACTCTCATATCTAGTGTGGAAACAAACTCTCATATCCATGTAAATACAAACTCTCATATCCATGTAAATACAAACTCTCATATCTAGTGTGAATACAAACTCTCATATTCAGTGTGGATACAAACTCTCATATCCATGTAAATACAAACTCTCATATCCATGTAAATACAAACTCTCATATCTAGTGTGAATACAAACTCTCATATTCAGTGTGGATACAAACTCTTATATCCATGTAAATACAAACTCTCATATCTAGTGTGGAAACAAACTCTCATATCCAGTGTGGATACAAACTCTTATATCCATGTAAATACAAACTTTCATATCCAGTGTGGATACAAACTCTCATATCCAGTGTGGATACAAACTCTCATATCCGGTGTGAATACAAACTCTCATATCTAGTGTGAATACAAACTCTCATATTCAGTGTGGATACAAACTCTCATATCCATGTAAATACAAACTCTCATATCCATGTAAATACAAACTCTCATATCTAGTGTGAATACAAACTCTCATATTCAGTGTGGATACAAACTCTTATATCCATGTAAATACAAACTCTCATATCCAGTGTGGATACAAACTCTCATATCCAGTGTGGATACAAACTCTCATATCCGGTGTGGATACAAACTGTCATATCTAGTGTGGATACAAACTCTCATATCCATGTAAATACAAACTCTCATATCCAGTGTGAATACAAACTCTCATATTCAGTGTGGATACAAACTCTCATATCCATGTAAATACAAACTCTCATATCCAGTGTGGATACAAACTCTCATATCCATGTAAAAACAAACTCTCATATCCATGTAAATACAAACTCTTATATCCATGTAAATACAAACTCTTATATCCATGTAAATACAAACTCTTATATCCATGTAAATACAAACTTTCATATCCATGTAAATACAAACTCTCATATCCAGTGTGGATACAAACTCTCAAATCTAAATAAATACAAACTCTCATATCTAGTGTGGATACAAACTCTTATATCCATGTAAATACAAACTTTCATATCCATGTAAATACAAACTCTCATATCTAGTGTGGATACAAACTCTCATATCCATGTAAATACAAACTCTCATATCCAGTGTGAATACAAACTCTCATATCCAGTGTGAATACAAACTCTCATATCCAGTGTGAATACAAACTCTCATATCCATGTAAATACAAACTATCATATCCAGTGTTGATACAAACTCTCATATTCATGTAAATATAAACTCTCATATCCAGTGTGGATACAAACCCTTATATCTAGTGTGGATACAAACTCTCATATCCATGTAAATACAAACTCTCATATCCATGTAAATACAAATTCTTATATCCATGTAAATACAAACTCTTATATCCAGGTAAATACAAACTCTCATATCCATGTAAATACAAACTCTCATATCCAGTGTGAATACACACTCTCATATCCAGTGTGGATACAAACTCTATTATCCAGTGTGGATACAAACTCTCATATCCAGTGTGGATACAAACTCTCATATCCAGTGTGGATGCAAACTCTAATATCCAGTGTGGATACAAACTCTCATATCCATGTAAATACAAACTCTCATATACATGTAAATACAAACTTTCATATCCAGTGTGGATACAAACTGTCATATCCAGTGTGGATACAAACTCTCATATCCAGTGTGGATACAAACTCTCATATCCAGTGTGGATTCAAACTCTAATATCCAGTGTGGATACAAACTCTCATATCCATGTAAATACAAACTTTCATATCCATGTAAATACAAACTCTCATATTCAGTGTGTATACAAAATCTCATATCCAGTGTAAATACAAACTCTCATATACATTTAAATACAAACTTTCATATCCGGTGTGGATACAAACTCTCATATCCAGTGTGGATACAAACTCTCATATCCAGTGTGGATACAAACTCTCATATCCAGTGTGGATACAAACTCGTATATCCAGTGTGGATCCAAACTCTCATATCCATGTAAATACAAACTCTTATATCCATGTAAATACAAACTCTCATATTCAGTCTGTATACAAAATCTCATATCCATGTAAATACAAACTCTCATATCCATGTCAATACAAACTCTCATATCTAGTGTGGATACAAACTTTCATATCCAGTGTGGATACAAACTCTTATATCCATGTAAATACAAACTCTTATATCCATGTAAATACAAACTCTTATATCCATGTAAATACAAACTCTTATTTACATGTAAATACAAACTCTCATATCCAGTGTGGATACAAACTCTCATATTCAGTGTGGATACAAAATCTCATATCCATGTAAATACAAACTCTTATTTCCATGTAAATACAAACTCTCATATCCAGTGTGGATACAAACTCTCATATTCAGTGTGGATACAAAATCTCATATCCAGTGTGGATGCAAACTCTAATATCCAGTGTGGATACAAACTCTCATATCCATGTAAATACAAACTCTCATATACATGTAAATACAAACTTTCATATCCAGTGTGGATACAAACTGTCATATCCAGTGTGGATACAAACTCTCATATCCAGTGTGGATACAAACTCTCATATCCAGTGTGGATTCAAACTCTAATATCCAGTGTGGATACAAACTCTCATATCCATGTAAATACAAACTTTCATATCCATGTAAATACAAACTCTCATATTCAGTGTGTATACAAAATCTCATATCCAGTGTAAATACAAACTCTCATATACATTTAAATACAAACTTTCATATCCGGTGTGGATACAAACTCTCATATCCAGTGTGGATACAAACTCTCATATCCAGTGTGGATACAAACTCTCATATCCAGTGTGGATACAAACTCGTATATCCAGTGTGGATCCAAACTATCATATCCATGTAAATACAAACTCTCATATCCATGTAAATACAAACTCTCATATTCAGTCTGTATACAAAATCTCATATCCATGTAAATACAAACTCTCATATCCATGTCAATACAAACTCTCATATCTAGTGTGGATACAAACTTTCATATCCAGTGTGGATACAAACTCTTATATCCATGTAAATACAAACTCTTATATCCATGTAAATACAAACTCTTATATCCATGTAAATACAAACTCTCATATCCAGTGTGGATACAAACTCTCATATCCATGTAAATACAAACTTTCATATCAAGTGTGGACACAAACTCTCATATCCAGTGTGGATACAAACTCTCATATCTATTGTGGATACAAACTCTTATATCCATGTAAATACAAACTCTTATATCCATGTAAATACAAACTCTTATTTCCATGTAAATACAAACTCTCATATCCATGTAAATACAAACTCTCATATCCATGTCAATACAAACTCTCATATCTAGTGTGGATACAAACTTTCATATCCAGTGTGGATACAAACTCTTATATCCATGTAAATACAAACTCTTATATCCATGTAAATACAAACTCTCATATCCATGTCAATACAAACTCTCATATCTAGTGTGGATACAAACTTTCATATCCAGTGTGGATACAAACTCTTATATCCATGTAAATACAAACTCTTATATCCATGTAAATACAAACTCTTATATCCATGTAAATACAAACTCTCATATCCAGTGTGGATACAAACTCTTATATCAATGTAAATACAAACTCTCATATCCAGTGTGGATACAAACTCTCATATCTAGTGTGGATACAAACTCTTATATCCATGTAAATACAAACTCTCATATTCAGTGTGGATACAAACTCTCATATCCATGTAATATACAAACTCTCATATCCATGTAAATACAAACTCTTATATCCATGTAAATACAAACTCTTATATCCATGTAAATACAAACTCTTATATCCATGTAAATACAAACTCTTATTTCCATGTAAATACAAACCATCATATCCAGTGTGGATACAAACTCTCATATTCAGTGTGGATACAAACTCTCATATCCATGTTAATACAAACTCTCATATCCATGTAAATACAAACTCTCATATCTAGTGTGGATACAAACTCTCATATTCAGTGTGGATACAAACTCTCATATCCATGTAAATACAAACTCTCATATCCAGTGTGGATACAAACTCTCATATCCAGTGTGGATACAAACTCTCATATCCATGTAAATACAAACTTTCATATCCATGTAAATACAAACTCTCATATCCAGTGTGGATACAAACTCTCATATCCAGTGTGGATCCTAACTCTCATATCCATGTAAATACAAACTCTCATATCCATGTAAATACAAACTCTCATATTCAGTGTGTATACAAAATCTCATATCCATGTAAATACAAACTCTCATATCCATGTCAATACAAACTCTCATATCTAGTGTGGATACAAACTTTCATATCCAGTGTGGATACAAACTCTTATATCCATGTAAATACAAACTCTCATATCCATGTAAATACAAACTCTTATATCCATGTAAATACAAACTCTTATATCCATGTAAATACAAACTCTCATATCCAGTGTGGATACAAACTCTCATATTCAGTGTGGATACAAACTCTCATATCCATGTTAATACAAACTCTCATATCCATGTAAATACAAACTCTCATATCTAGTGTGGATACAAACTCTCATATTCAGTGTGGATACAAACTCTCATATCCATGTAAATACAAACTCTCATATCCAGTGTGGATACAAACTCTCATATCCAGTGTGGATACAAACTCTTATATCCATGTAAATACAAACTTTCATATCCATGTAAATACAAACTCTCATATCCAGTGTGGATACAAACTCTCATATCCATGTAAGTACAAACTCTCATATCCATGTAAGTACAAACTCTCATATCTAGTGTGGATACAAACTGTCATATCCAGTGTGAATACAAACTTTTATATCCACTGTGAATACAAACTTTCATATCCAGTGTGGATACAAACTCTCATATCCAGTGTAAATACAAACTCTCATATCCAGTGTGGATACAAACTCTCATATCCAGTGTAAATACAAACTCTCATATCCAGTGTGGATACAAACTCTCATATCCAGTGTGAATACAAACTCTCATATCCAGTGTGAATACAAACTCTCATATCCAGTATGGATACAAACTCTCATATCCATGTAAATACAAACTCTCATATCCATGTAAATACAAACTCTCATATCCAGTGTGGATACAAACTCTCATATCTATGTAAATACAAACTCTCATATCTAGTGTGGATACAAACTCTTATATCCATGTAAATACAAACTTTCATATCTATGTAAATACAAACTCTCATATCTAGTGTGGATACAAACTCTTATATCCATGTAAATACAAACTCTCATATCCAGTGTGGACACAAACTCTCATATCCAGTGTGGATACAAACTCTCATGTGTGGATACAAAATCTCATATCTAGTGTGGATACAAACTCTCATATCCATGTAAATACAAACTCTCATATCCATGTAAATACAAACTTTCATATCCATCTAAATACAAACTCTCATATCTAGTGTGGATACAAACTCTCATATCCATGTAAATACAAACTCTCATATCCATTGTGGATACAAACTCTCATATCCAGTGTGGATACAAACTGTCATATCCATGTAAATACAAACTGTCATATCCATGTAAATACAAATTCTTATATCCATGTAAATACAAACTCTTATATCCATGTAAATACAAACTCTCATATCCAGTGTGAATACAAACTCTTATATCCATGTAAATACAAACTTTCATATCCATGTAAATACAAACTCTCATATCTAGTGTGGATACAAACTCTCATATCCATGTAAATACAAACTTTTATATCCAGTGTGGATACAAACTCTCATATCCATGTAAATACAAACTTCCATATCCATTGTGGATACAAACTCTCATATACAGTGTTTATACAAACTTTCATATCTAGTGTTAATACTAACTTTCATATCGAATGTTAATACAAACTGTAACTGGATTTAAACTCTCATATTCGGTGTGAAAACAACTTGGATACATTAACACGTGTCCAATAAGGATATAAATTACTGTTTGTTCTCCTCATCGTTTCTTAGATTTGGACTAATATTTTTTTTTTTTAGAATTCAGGGTATAAGCTTCCTTCACAATCGATGTAAGACAAATACGGTGAACGAAGACAATCAAATACTGCTCGTCTCGAAAAGGTTCAGTCTAGACTCGTTTGATAACAGCGACGTATTGATTGTATCGAAGTAAAGAAAAGAGACTGAAAACTTATTTTTAGCTACAAAATTATTTTGACCATTTCTTTTTTCAAACATTGACATTCACATCTTATTGCAAATTAGAGAGTCCCACTTTAATGAACAACTTGATGTTGATGAAACCAAATCGGATTTTCCAATTTTACATGAATAATTTGCCTATTGAAACAGGAGAGATTCGTTGCGTTTGTGTTTGATTACTCTCGTCATTTGGTGATCATCTCCGGTGATAATTGTATCTTATTGTGATGTTTTTTCTCTTTTCTTTAGTACAAAAAACAACAATGACTGTTGGGTATCGTTCTTCTAAATAACTTGAGGAAACTATTTGCGTAAGTCCAAACTGATAAACATGGATGGTATCTTCAATAAATGTACAATATTGCAATGTGACACGTCATTGGAAGCGTCTCGGAGAGACGGTTCCAATGATGTAGTACTTTGCAATATTGCTTAGCTAAATATTGACATACGAGGGACTATGGTTTTTGACTTTACGCAAAATTTAAGCATAAACTGTTTAATGAAACGGTACCCTGATCAATAACCTGAATAACCATGGAGGTTCTATACAAAACGCTGACATGTGTGTGCCTTAGCAAAAGTCCAGGAGATACATGTACCTAGGTTTTGATACGTCTTGATGGGACGAAAAATAAATTTCCTAAAGGCAAAAACACCCTTGACCCATTACTAAACAATAACGACATTTGACCAGTTTGATGCAGACGACTCTGGAAACCATTGTGGGAAAAGGAGAAATTGCTCTAAACAAGCACTTTCTCATTTTCCAACAATGTTTTCTACCGAATCAGAAGGTTGTTTTTCAATTTCATCACATTTTGAAATGTTGTCTGCAAACGTTTTGAATTGTGGGACAGTCGAAAAGTTGGCGTTTGGTAAAGGGTTAAAGCAAAAAGCAGTAATTCAACTTTCATATTTGTCGCACGTTGTCATTCATCTACCTATTCTGACATGTATAGTGTAATGGTCTAAACGTATGTTTTTGAAGAAGACTTACATGGGAGAACTTGTAAGACATCTTCTTCTTGAAACGGATATAATTTGTTCAACTTTTTTATAATTTCCCGATATCGACTTTCCTAATCATTTTATTTCATGATTACAATTTTTAATTAACATCAAGCACACTACATATTACTCAATCATCTAACCAATTTCGAAATTAAAAACAAGCGATATGATTAAAAAATAAACTTGCCACGGAAAGGAAACCAATTTATTTCATCAAAGTTTTGCACATATATAGCTAGCTAACTTTACGAATGATTTGGACAGGTGATAATCCATGCTTTATAATGGCGTTATGTCTAACACTCGGCAGAGAAATCGCATTCGACGGGTGCGCATGTCCAGAAAAAATGCCTGTCTTTTGAAATTCCTCTGCCGAGTGTCAGATGTAACACCCTAATAAAGCATGGGTTATCATATACCACGATAACCGAAAAGTTGAGGGTCAACACATGCGGGGTTCACAATGTGGCTATCATTGGCAAAAGTAAGTTAAAAAAGCAAACATTTCTGTTCCATCTTGTTCGGAAATTAGATCGTAAATATTGACCACGTGGTTTCCCCGCCTTAAATACTTTCCGCAGGTAATATCGATTCTTTATCAATACTTTACACAGAAATATCCAAATATATTAGTTCTTTGAACAGTCACGACCAATTACATCAATGCTTTGCGCATGAATAGCCGAATGAATAGCCGATTTTGTTAACAATGCATTGCAATGGCAAAGCCAACCTTCCAAATACTTTTCACATGTAAAAGCAATGCTTTATGCAGGGCATGATCAATTTAATCAACATCATTGCTTTGCACATGTATAGCCTACGTGTTGAAAGTAATACTTTCCGTTATACATTGTGAACAAGGAATCATGTTCCAAATTGACACACTCGTTTTAATTTCACTGCAAGTGTTTTCATAGTCTTGATAATCTAAGTATCACACAAATTTCTTATAAAATGTCTTCAAAATGTTAAATAAAACCCCCTTCATGACTTCGTTATTCCCAATACTCAATTAATGACAGGATGTTATGCTAGTTGATATATCGCCTACCATTTACACGAAGGGTGACGGTATTACCGTGAAAGTGCTTAAAGGCACATAAAAGGAGATAAATGCTATATCAAACTATATTATTCGATAAACTTTTGGCCAGATTCAAATAGTAATCACCAAATATCCCAATCAACACAACTTAAACATTAACGCCAGCAAGAAATAACGCGGATTAACTAGTTTAATAATTCAGATTGTGTGATTCTTCACCCCTGACCTTGACAGTTGATACACAAAAGTTTGAACTGACCAATCAGAATTCGTGATTTTGAATATGTAAACAAACAAGTTGCTGATAAACATGATTGAATTGGAGACAACTATATTTCAAGGACACAATAACTTATGTTAGAGGAGTCTATCTATTAGGATCTCAAAGCAGTCGTAAATTAATTCTCATGACTTTTATGAACATGATAAAAGAACTCCATATATTTTTCAGTTATTTCTTTGTATTCATCTCCTTTGATGTGCCTTTAACACTTAAGGCGCTGGAACCGACTTCATGCTTATGCAAACATGTTAGATCCAGACCAGCCGCCAAGTAAATTGGCGGCTGGCCAGTGATCTAACCTGTTTGCAACTCTGAGTATCTTTCCTTGTCAAAATTAAGCATGTACTTAATGGTTTGGAAAACAGAAGATAAAAATCGATTTTTAGAGAATTACTAAGCACTTTAAGAGTTAAGATTGGATCAAAGTTTGGCTGCTTGATTTGTCAGGCGATAAAAAGCGTTGATATAAATATTACCCAGAAAAACATAAGGGAAGTTTTTTAATAAACTGTGGCTGTTAGAATGCACACAATTTTTGTTGAAGATTTGGCCTAGTCAAGTACATTTTTGCCCTTCCCAACGTTTTAATTTTACAAACGTCAGAGGATTACTCGACATTTCAGTTCTGTTGTTTTCATAAACGTCAGACAGTTTTGTTCTACATATCAGATTTTTGTCAGTCTACAGACACCAGAAAGATTATTTTCACATGGCATTAGTTATCGTATTCTACAAATAAAAGACAGCTTTATGGTGTCGGTATTCGCAGGAAGGCACAGGATACGTCCGTCTTGTTCAGCGGTCTACGTCGTCAGAAACGACGGACACTTGTACTTTGACGCATCAAATTGCGATTTGGCTTTTTGTGTACCTACACACTGTGTACCTACACACTATATCACAATTGAATAGAGATATAGGTAAAGAAATCGGTTTTTTGAGAATAATCACAGGACTTGATTTTAGTTAAATTCAAACTTATTCATTTAACATCGATTGTGAAACAAGTTCTTACAACTTAGATTAATTACTCTCGATTCTGCTTCCTGGATACATAACCAGTACTCGCGCCGAATGTGGATTAATGAAAGTTCGCAAGGCAGATCCCGCTTTTCACGGGATTCGATTCCAGAAGCCGACGCTCTACCCCTTCGCCACTGTCTTCAACAACTTATTTTTGACGTTTTATAACTACAAAAAAGGTTAGATTAACATATGAATCAATATCCAGCGAGCAAATTTGGAAAACGAAGAGGACATTTTGGTATAAGAACAATATTTGTGCAAATGCGCAACTGTCCACCACAATGCGGTCTGGGTTACGGCTGTGATATGTTAAAGCATCCAGCGTAAAATCAAGATTGTGTAAAAACCAAAACTAGGACAATACTTGTGAATGGTACATAAATGTTCTAGTACTTTTTCGGAAAGAGATACGAAGTGTTGTACAAGAAAATATTTTCTCGAGAGATAGTGTCCGCCATAGACCTACTCTCCAGTGTATATCGATGTTGCGATTCACTGCAATGACTTTACTTGTAGCGTAGCAACAACTGCTGTGATGCGTTCGACTCCACAGTAATCTCCCTTTGCTATGCTGCATCGATTACTGCAACCACAAGCTTTTCATCCAGATTTGCATGACCATTGAATAATTTTTCTCGCGGTTTTATTTTACAACAATACAGTAGTTAATTGAAACATTATGTCTTCTCTTGTTGTTTTCTGACCAGATAACTTAATGGAACTGTCGTTTTCATTACAAATAAAGAAAGAAATTAAAGATTTTTTGTTGGTGTCGCCGTCATCTTTTAATCGCCATTTTCGTTTATAAGCAGATAATAATGTGATATGTATGCATAAAGGGAGATGAAAGTGAGAAGTTTGCTTGAGGAATTCACTCGTTTATGCCTCCCTTCATACAAATTGATTTAACCAAATCACAACCGTACGACGTTCTTATAGGTTAATCTGTGCTATTCAATAACATCTCAAATACGGGTTGAATTGCACTGAATAAAAGTCTCTCCACCCGGTGCAGTGTACAGGAACTACTTTTTCTGTGCTTTAATGAATTCAAGGGGTAAAATTATGTGATTTAAGTTGAAACGAAGATTTTGATTTTTTTAGATCTGATTTTAATTAAATAAGATAAGACAATTGAGGAAGGTGTTTGAAGAAAATATAAATTACGTTTGTAGAGTAAAACTGTCTGACACTGGAACCATAAAGACGCATTACGTGTACATAATTAAGCTTCCTCAATTAATGTTAACTATCTGGCCTTTGTGCAATTAGAATTATCCGACGTTTGCAGAAAATTAATGTATGACGTAAGTACAAAAAGGTTCTCAGAAATCTGCTGACTAAACATGTCTGTCTTGCAGAGTATATCTATCTTTCGTATGTGGGAATCCAGCAGGTTAGTAAAGGACATTAGTCTAGCGTCATCCTCTGGACACGAGGGTCATGGGTTCGAAACCCTTGAGAAGCGGGTTCCACCTTGCGGCCTTTCATTAATCCACATTTGTCGCGAGTACTGGTTATGAATTGATCAAGGAAGCAGAATCGAGACTGATTAATTTTGGTTGTAACTGTAAGGACTTGTATAACAAGTGATGAAAATAAATAAGTTTTAACTAATAGAGATCCCTGGTGTTTGTAGAATAAATATGTGTAATGCTTGTAAAACCAGGCTTTATAGCTTGTATATGACTTAGATATCTTAATTGGGCCACGTCACGGGAAAAGGGGCACTCGGACATAGCAAACAGTGTAGCCCCAGACCAGCTGCCACGTCACTGACGTGGCGGCTGGTCTGGGGTTACACTGTTTGCCATCTTAGAGGACATCAAGTTCTACCTTTAAATAAATACAAATGATAAATGTCGTGACTAGATGCTGGAATAATAGCGCTAAGAAAGAGCTGAGTCAGTGGGGTTTTTTTATGTCCGAGTGCCCCTTTTCGCGTGACGCGGCCCATACGTATATAGAATACTCGTCAACATTGGAGATGTTTGGTACATTTGCACTTGATGTTTCGTTCTCTTGCAAACGTGTATGAACTTAGCATTAACTTTTTTTTTAATTTCAGCTTCATGGCAGCCCATTTATTTCCAAAAACAGTATATAACATAGATTTTCTATTACACAATGTCACTTCAACAAAACAAAATATATACACATGTCCTGAGCCATTGTCTAATCAACATCTATGCGTAAAACTGGAACAGTTCCCCATAATAAAAATGTGTTATTAAAACTTCATTGCTAAGACTAATGAAGAGTATAGACATGAATTAGAAAGACCTATTTTGTTGCGGTCCTATACTGAGGCACACATTATGAGGCTCCCTATTAACAATATTTGGGGCCTCCGTGGCCTAGTGATTAGAGTACAGAACTTGAAATCACATGGCCCCTCTCCGCGTGGGTTCAAATCCTGAGAGGGATATGGATTTTCATGAGAGGCAGTCTCCCGACTGACTTACGGAATGCCGATGGTTCTACCCACATTGACCAGCCCTTATGGGCAGTTGAGTATGGGGTCTTCCTCCATCATTAAGAGTCGGGCATCGCTACATAACTGAAATAATGTTGATGTGATGTAAAACCCATATAAAAACAAAAAAAAATTAACAATATTGTTCAAGGAAATGGTCATATCCATGTATTGTAAAAGACATTGTATACCTATTTTTACCAACAAATTCAAGTATGTACTGGTCACTAGTCTCAACCTATAAAGGTGTTGTGGCTACAATTGGGTTAACCCAAAACGTTGGTATATATTTTTTACTGTCCTTGGATTATAGTTTTGTTGTGTTTTTATTATCAACTTATTCAAAATTCTAAAGACGTGTAATCAAAAAATGTTCTCATTAAACTTTTCCAAAGACTCAGGCCGTACCTCAAAACAAGTGTCGGTGTTGTATTTTTCTAAAGAACTTATACCCAGGTTAAACGTTCATATGAACTGTACTTATCATTAGCTGGTCTGCATCAATCACTTATGTGGGAGGCACAATATATAATAACTCAAAGAGGTAACGCGTTGTGTCTTTAGAGTTTAACCCATTACCAAACAGTAACCACATTGAACCACTTTGTTGCAGACCACTCTGGAAAACATTGTGGGAAAAGGAGAAATTGCTCGTGACGAGCAATTTTTCCTTTTCTCACAATGTTTTCTGTCCCATCAGAAGGTTATTTTTCAATTTTAGCCCATTTTGAAATGTCGTCTGCAATTTTGGACAGTCGATAATTTTGCGTTTGGGAAAGGGTTAATCAAAGACTGATAAACAGGGCTACGGGCAGTGGTCAGTCGCATGCATAATCTTTAAATAGATTTGATGGTTGGTAATCAAATACGTTATACATGACGTCTGACCGTTTTAGGATAAGACCGTGAGAGATGTACATAAACAACTTAGTGACCCTTGTAGAATACAAATGTATGTCATTTGTAGAATACAGACGTCTGATATTTGCAGTGAAAAAAATGAATGTCTTACTTTCGTAGAATTAAGCATCCTGGAGTTTGCAAAATAAAAATATCTAATGTTTGAATTATTTCTATATGCATTTTTTGTCAAAAAGACACATTTGGTTTTGAACCTGTGACCGTTTACTTCCGGGTTGTAGTTTGCTATTAACATTTTGACTTTTGACTTCTTGTGTATATTTTTTCTTTCTGGTAAGAAAGTCCTTCTAGAGCGAGCATATGCGTTTTCCTGTATATGTTTCAGTCCTGCAATACCCCAAAATAGTGTTTTGATTGCCTTTTACAGGACTATCTGTTTGCAATGTACTTACTTTTGGATGGTACTAGTAAATATTGTACGTACAGGACAACGACAATTGAGGTGTTCGTTTTTTATAACAAAGTTTAAAAGTATAAAATACCAACTAGATGGTTCATAATACAGCTAAAGGGAGGAAACACTGTTCCAACTATTACTAGCGGGCTGTAGTTATTGATTCAGTTATATGGGATGAACGCTGTGTCTTACATTTGGTTGCCACCAGTACATATTGGCCCATACCAAAATCAGAGATGATTGAGGTGTTAATTCTATTACAGATTTTGAGAGATTAATGGTCCAACTAGATTTTTCAGCATCTAGCTAAATGAAGAAAACACTGTCCTAACTTTTGCTAGATAGCTGCAGTTATTGATTCAGTTATATTGGGTTAACGATGTGTCCGCCTTTTCGAGGGCATTACCCAGAAACAGAGATGGTTGAGGTATTCATTCTATTACAGTGTTTGAAAGCACAATGGTCCAACTAAATGTTTCAGAATGTAGCTTAGGGGAGAAAACACTGTCCCAACGTTTGCCAAGGGGCTGTAGTTATTGATTCAGTAATATAGATTTACGTTTTGTCCAACTTTTGGATGGCACTAATAAATATTTGTCAGTACCAAAATCAGAGATGGTTGAAGTATTCATTCTTTTACAGTGTTTGATAGTATAATGGTCCAACTTAATGTTTCAGAATACAGATAAAGGGAGAAAACACTGTTCTAACTTTTACTATCGGGTTGTAGTTATTGATTCAGACAAGAGTGCATATTAATCCATACCAAAGACAGAGATGATTAAGATGTTTATTTTATTACAACGGTTGAAAGTTTGATAGTCCAACTAGATGTTTCAGCATCTAGCTTAGAGGAGAAAACACTGTACCAACTTTTGCTAGTTAGCTGTAGATATTAATTCAGTTATATGCGATTAAAGCTGGGTCAACCTTTTCGATGGCATTAGTATATATTGGTCCGTACCCAGAAACAGAGATGGTTGAGGTATTTATTCTATTTCAGTGTTTGAAAGCATAATGGTCCCAACTAAATGTTTCAGAATGTAGCTTAGGGGAGAAAACACTGTCCCAACGTTTGCCGGTGGGCTGTAGTTATTGATTCAGTTATATAGATTACGTTTTGTCCAACTTTTGGATGGCACTAATAAATATTTGTCAGTACCAAAATCAGAGATGGTTGAAGTATTCATTCTTTTACAGTGTTTGATAGTATAATGGTCCAACTAAATGTTTCAGAATACAGATAAGGGGAGAAAACACTGTTCTGACTTTTACTATCGGGTTGTAGTTATTGATTCAGACAAGAGTGCATATTAATCCATACCAAAGACAGAGATGATTAAGATGTTTATTTTATTACAGTGTTTGAAAGTTTAATTGTCCAACTAAATGTTTCAGAATATAGCTAAGGGGATAAAACAATGTTCCAACTTTTGCAAGCGGGCTGTAGTTATTGATTTATTTATGTGGTTAACACTTTGTCCAACTTTTGAATGGCAGTTATACATATTGGTTCTTACCAAAAACTGAGATGATTGAGGTGTTCATTCTATTACAGTGGTTGAAAGGTAAATAGTCCAACTAAATGTTTCAGCATCTAGTTAAGGGGAGAAAACACTGTTCCAACTTTTGATAGCGGGTTGTGTTTATTGATTCAGTTATATGGGATAAACACTGCGTCCACCTTTTGGATACCACTAGTACATATTGGTCCGTATAAAAAACAGAGAGGATTGAGGTGTTCATTCTATTACAGTGTTTGGAAGTATAATGGGCCATTTAGATGTTTCAGCATCGAGCTAAAGGGAGAAAACACTGTTCCAACTTTTGATAGCGGGTTGTGTTTATTGATTCTGTTATGAAGGGTTAACGATTTGTCTAACTTTTGGATGGCACAAGTATATATTGGTCCGCACCAAAGACAAAAATGGTTGAGGTGTTCGTTTTTTTATAACAAAGTTTGAAAGTATAAGATACCAACTAAATGTTTCAGAATACAGCTAAAGGGAGAAAACGCTGTTCCAACTGTTGCTAGTTAGCTGTGATGATTGACTCAGCTTTATGTGGTTAACGCTGTATCCAACATTTGAATGGCACTAGTACTTATTGGTCCGTACCAAAAACAGAGCGGATTGAGGTGTTCATTCTATTACAATTTTCGAGAATTTGATGATCCGACTAGATGTTTCAGCATCTAGCTAAGGGGAGACAACACTGTACAAACTAGTTTCGCTAGCGGTTGTAGTTGTTCATTCAGTTATATGGGGTTAACGCTGTAGCCAATTTTTGGATGGTACTAATACATATTAATCCGTACCAAAAAAAAAACGAGATGTCCATCTTATTACAGTGTTTGAAAATATAATGGGCCAACTAGATGTGTCAGCATCTAGCTTAGGGGACAAAACACTGTCCCAACTATTACTAGTTAGCTGTAGTTATGGATTATGTTATAAAGGGTTAACGCTGTGTCCAACTTTTCGATTGAACTAGTATATATTGGTCCATACCAAAATCGGAGATGATTGAGATGTTCATTCTATTACAATTTTCGAGAGTTTAATGGTCCTAACTAAATGTTTCAGCATCTAGTGAAGGGGATGAAACACAGTTCCAACTTTTGCTAGCCGAGTTAGTTATTGATTTACATTGCAGTTATATGAGATTAACGCTGTGTCCAACTTTTGGATGGCACTAATATATATATTGGTCAGTACCAAAAACAGAGATGAGTGAGGTGTGCAATCTATTATATCTTTTGAGAGTTTAATTGTCCAACTAAATGTTTAAGGCATCTAGATAAGGGGAGAAAGCACAGTTCAAACTTTTCCTAGGGAGCTGTAGTTATTGATTCGGTTATATGAGGTTAACGCTGTGTCCAACTTTTGAAAGGCAATTATACACATTGGTCCGTACCCACTGGCCAGAAACAGATACCATTGAGGTGTTCCTTCTATTACAGTGTTTGAAAGTGAAACAGTCCAACTGGGTTGTTCTGCATATAGAAAGTTAAATGGGCAAACAAAATGTTTCAGCATCTAGCTAAGGGGAGAAAACGCTGTCCCAAATTTTGCTAGTTAGCTGTAGTTATTGATTCCGTTATATGGGGTCAACGCTATTTCCAACGTTATTACCGTCATATTTACGGCGCTCAATGCACATTCCCATACTCATGGTAAATCTTCACAGGTACCAACTTTTGGATGACAAGAGTACATATTAATCAGTTCCAAAATATACAGAGATGTCCATTTTATTACAGTGTTTGAAAGTATTATGGTCCAACTAGATGCTTTAGCATCTAGCTAAGGGGACAAAACGCTGTTCCAACTTTCTAGCGGTAGTTATTGATTCAGTTATATGAGATTAACGTTGTGTCCAACGTTATTACCGTCGTATTTACGGCGCTCAATGCACATTCCCCTTTCCATGGTCATTCCTCACAGGTACCGCATAGCATTCATAAAAAGTCACTGATTTCATTTCTCACATGAACACAAATGGTCAATGGAGGGACACAAATACGAGTAGATATCGGAAAGAACAATGACCGAGATATTGATTAACCCTTTCGCAAACACCAAATTTTCGACTGTTCAAAATTGAAGGAAGTTGCCGACGACATTTCGAAATGTGATGAAATTGGAAATAATCTCCTGATAGGATAGAAAACCTTGCAGGAAGAGGATAAATTGCTCGTTACGAGCAGTTTTTCCGTTTCCCACAATTTTTTCCAGAGTCGTCTGCAACAAAGTGGTTAAATGTTGTTATTGTTTGGTAATGAGTTAAGAGAGGTTTCCAAAAACTAGATCAGGTCTGTTGCATCGCCTTTTTTCTCCTGTTGGTATGTCATTAGCCAGGTTTAGCCAAAGTAGAGCAACACCATTATGGATAATTAATGATCCATTAGTCCTAATAATGCTGGAATCGACTTCATGCGAATGCATCAGGTAACATCCAGGCCAGCCGCCAAGTGAATCAGCGGCTTGTCTGTGAGATAGCCTGTTTGGTACTTTGAGCATATTTCCTCATTAAGCAGATATTTTAGGTTTGGGAAAATTACCCAGCATTCTAAGGGTTAGAGATTTTTTCCCATATTCAAATCTTCGTTTTGATTACACGGCTAGGCCTTTAGTTTGCGGACGACATGTATACTGCAGATAAGTACATTTGTACCAATTGTTTAGATGAAGCTTAATGGCCTTATTCAACTACGACCACGAATCCCACAAATCACCAAAAGTGGCTAAATTTTAGGATTCTGGAAGATTCGTGACGAATTCGTAGTCACGTGTTTACAGATCCCCCGAATGAGTTACGAATACACCCGATTACCTACGAACCGATTACGTTTCAGTAACGATGCCCAAGAACGCACTACGAAGTTGTTACGAATAAGCTACGATTTTTTTTATCGTGGAGTTCGGGGCCCAAACTTTGAACAGTTCAAAACTTTTGTCACGAATTCCCGATCGCTCAAGAATTGCAAGAACCGACTACGAATATATACGAATGAGTTAAGAACTTCGCGAAATGATTACGATCCATCTACGAATCCTAAAATTTAGCTATTTTTGGTGATTCTTGGGATTCGTGGTCGTAGTGGAATAGGGCCATTGTTCGTCTTATGTGGTTTGATTGAGTGTTACCTACCGTTTCGTGTCAATGTGAAATACGGCAAATGAATAATCTAATGATGGTGATAACGATGATAATAATGAAAATAATGATAATAATGATAATAATGATAATAATGATAATAATGATAACAATGATAATAATGATAATAATGATAACAATGATAAAGATGATAATAATGATAATAATGAAGACAATAATGAGAATAAACAATAAATGATAGATATGATGCTGCCGCTGCTGCTGATGTTGAAATTGATGATAATATTGATGACGAAGAAGATAATGATGCTGGTGCTGATATCGCTGCTGCTGCTATTGAAAACGGAGTAAATATCCATTAGAAACGGTTACCTTGGAAATCAGGAACGCATACTATCTCAAAGCGTAGAGTTCGTTTCATCCTTATAATGCTGGGTAATTTTCTAAAAACAGATTTGTATATCTTCTGATTTCCAAAACCTTAAATATCTGCTTAATTCTGTTGAGGAAAGACACCCTGAGTACCAAACAGGTCGGATCACAGGCCAGCCGCCAATTTACTTGGCGGTTGGCCTCGATCCAACCTGTTTGTATAAGCATGAAATCTGTTCAAGCAACATAAGGGTTAAGTTATGTTTTCTATTGTAAGTTCTCGTTTAATGCTTCTCGTATTTATTTAAGTATTGCAAAATGGTTTATTGGATTCTAATCACTATGGTAACGGCGTAGTATATGATCTCACGCTGTCAATTAGATATCTGATAAATGTCGACTCTAAAGTCAAGCAGATCTGCGTAGTGATCTATATCTAGCACCGATCGTAGCCGTATTTAATAATTCTGATTACTGCGCCTTTGTTTCTGCATTATGCATGTTGGAACCTCTAGGGCAACAATGGTGCAGGACAGTGGTCCAGGGGTAGAGCGTGGGTTCTAATTCCGTGAATAGCGGGATATGCCTTGCGATCTTTCATTAATCTCACATATGGTGCGGGTACTTGTTGTGTATCCAGGAAGCAGAATCGAAAGTGATTAATCTAAGTTTTAAGAATTTGTTCCATATTCGTTGTGTAATAAATCAGTTAAAAGTAACGGTTCAGTGAGAGCGCAATTGCCTCTGGTACCGAGGGTCCCGTTTCGATCCCCGATAGCGAAAACTTGAACAGGCCGGGACAAAGTCGAGGCTGGTTTGTGGACTTGTACCTGGTCATGAACGTTTGGAGCCTTTCACTAGCGTTTATGAACTGGGCGTCGCAATATATCTTATCATATGTTATCTTATTTATTCAAGATCGATTGCGTAGGAAGCTTGAAGCTTGTTAAATTCACCCTCAATGACTGCTCCCTGAATACTAAATGTGTGGGTTTATCCCTGCAATTTTCACCGCACCTAACGGAAAGCCGAACGAGGACCCTTGGTACAAGAGGACTAGAGGTACCTTTGCACCACTGTTAAAATCCGGTATACGATATACAGAGCATATTAAGCTTCCAGGGTGCCGTTTTACTAAACAGTTTACGCTTAAGATGTGCGTAAGTCTAAAACAACAAGTCCTTTTATTTCAATATTTGGCAAAGCAATATTGCGAAGTAACACATCATTGGAATCGTCTCTCCGAGACGCTTCCAATGACGTGTCACATTGCAATATTGTACTTTCATTGAAGATACTACCAATGTTTATTAGTTTTGACTTACGCAAATATTTTCCCTAAGTTCTTTAGTAAAACGGTACCCAGGTCTTCAGATCTTCCACATTGTTTTGAGCTGCAGTTTGTCGTTGCCTCTTTATTTCCGACATAAAATCAAACATCTGGTAACATTATTCTGGATATTGTGTCTTTTCGTATTGTTGCGCAATGACACAATGGTCGCGTGTTCGAAACCCGTGAGTAGCGGGTTCCCCCTTGCGTCTTTTCATTATTCCACATTTGGCGCGAGTACTGGTAACATATCCAGAAAGCAGAATCGAGAGAGAGTTATCTAAGTTGTAAGAACTTGCTTCACAATCGATGTTATGTTAGGTTCAAAACTAAACCTACTGAACCTAACGTTTAAAGTCCACACTTTTCGTGAGGTTAGATTTGGGTTTGCATGAGAGGCAGACTTCCGTCTAACTTGTTTTACTATTCAGGTCAACAGTTTTGCAGTGTAAAAACACATAGGCGCGTAGCTGGGCTTATGTTATATTTATGTCGATTATTCTGTCTACTTATTTGCAATCGGTTCTAAACTGATGGAAGATGGTGTGAACATTGAAATATAAACATCTAAAAGCAATATATTTCATAGACTTTTATTTCATGAAATAATGATAAAAAAATCAGAAATTGCAACAAAGAAAAAAAACATTACTTGAGGAATAGTGGCCCTTCTTTTTGTGAAGGCTTTGCATTGTGTAGACTAAATCGTGGCAAAAAGGTCGATCATCCACCTTTCAAATACTCGTGACTGGTTGTACATGTATCAGGTGCTAAAAAATGATGGCATTAATGGTCTCACTGAATGACAATAGTTATTTACGTCTATATCGGTGAAAACCACGACCAAAAACCCGGTCTCAATACTCATTATTCATCATGATCACGAAATGCTTTACGTCCAATGCCGCGGTCATTGAACGGTTCCTCGACCATTATTTTGCATCAGTACCGCACAATAACTGTTCAAAGCCGAGTTATGCCCACAAAAATAGCAATGATATTTTAGTGGGTAGATGCTATATATAGCGATCCGATTACCCCAACAAAAGTCAAAAGAAATGTTGGTATTGCCAAGGCTTCAAACTCAAACTCAACGCCCATGTTTTTTCTAGTCAAAACACATAACAACTAAGCTATAGAGAGAGCCAATTGGACGTACTTATCATCAATTGAACAAAACAATTCCTACCTACCATCGTAGGAATCAAACAAGGCTGAATTTAACAAGCTTCAAGCTTAGATAAGAAAGTGTGATCACCTTATAAACATGCATTTGGGCAAAGTCACGCGAAAAGGGGCACTCGGATATAGCAAACAGTGTAGCCCCAGACCAGCCGCCACGTCACTGACGTGGCGGCTGGTCTAGGGCTACACTGTTTGCCAACTTAGAGGACATCCAGTTATACCTTTAAATAAATACAAATGATAACTTTTGTGACCAGATTCTGGAATAATAGCGCTAAGATAGAGCTGAGTCAGCGCTTTCTTTATATGTCCGAGTGCCCCTTTTCGCGTGACGCGGTCCATTTATATCGTAACATGTACAATTACATCACATCATAGGCCATATACCTTTGTCTACAAATATTAAGAGTAATTGCCTTCTTCGGACTCAATTTTAGACCCTATTATACTAATGTTTTATATAGTTAAACATGTAATTTGTAATGAAACCCGCATTTTCGTAATCTATTTGGTTCTCAAATTTGCATAACTGTTCAACGAACGTTAAACCTCTTCATTTCCCGCCATAATACGCAATCTAACGACGAGGGCTATAAATGTATAAACCCGCATTTTCCTCATGTGCATTGGCTTCTCAATTTAACGTCAACCTTCCACGAACGTCAAACTTCTTCCTTTCCCGCCATAGTTACGCAATCCAAAAACAAGGGAAAAAGATTAATAAACCCGCATTTTCTCAAAGCATTGGGTTCTCAATCTAACATCAACGTTCCACGAACGACACACTTATTTCTCTTCCCGCCAAAATAGGTAATTCAATGACGAGGGATATAAATGTATAAACCTGCATTTTCTCAATGCATTGGGTTCTCAAATTAATATCAACGTTCCACGAACGCTACACTTCTTTCTTTCCCGCCATAATACGCAATCCAATGACAAGGGATATAAATGTATAAACCCGCATTTTCTTAATGCATTAGGTTCTCATTTTTATCATCAACTTTCCACGAACGTTACACTTTTTCCTCTTCCGCCATAGTAACGCAATACAAAGACAATGGATATTTCCTCAACGCATATTTGGTTCTCAAATAAGCATAAACATTCCACAAACGTCTTCCTTTCCCTACATTGTTACGAAACATAAAGTCAGAAGGTAATTTATATATGAAGCGCTCATGTAAATATATCATTATTTCCCCGTTAGTCGTGAGTCGAAGACAGGCTCTAGTCTCCTATCGATTCCTAATCAGCGGACAGGTATGGAAGGGCTCAGTAGCAAGACCATGTGCGTAATGCCTATTATACTTAATTGAAACAATTATCCGGAATAAAAGGTAATTTAATCGTTTTTTTACTTGTTCATCAAATAGTTGTCTTCTTCCATTATCTCTTACTCTCTAATTTATGGAAAGATTCAGTTATAGCATCAGGATCGTGTGTGTCACACATTAGACTTAATTGAATTAATATCAGGAAAAGGGTAATTTAATCGTTTTTTCTTGTCTTTCAAACAGTTGTCTATTTTTTTCTCAAATCTATGGAGCGACTTAGTCACAAGACCGAGTGCGAAATATGATTAAATCAAAAGCAATTATGTGACAAAATGTAAGAATAACGGTTTTTTATTGTCTATCAAATAGTTGTCTATTTTTCTCTCAAATTTATGGAGCCACTCATTTATAAGGCCGCGTGCGAAATCCCAATAAGAGTTAATTGAAACAATTATCCAACAAAAGGTAGGCTTACCGGGTTCTTTATTGTTTATCACAAAGCTGTCTTTTTTTGTCTATTTTTCTCTCAAAGTTATGGAGTTACTCAGTTACAAGACCGCGTGCTTAGATTCTATTATACTTAATTATACTTTTTATACTTAATTGAAACAATAATCAGGAAAAGGCAATCTATCCGTTACTTTCATGTCTATCATATTCATTGTAGTTGTCTTCTACTTGTATCTATATTACTCTCAACTTTATTGAGTGACTCAGTTACCTGACCGTGTGTGTAATGCTTATTAGAAGTAATTGAAATAATTATCCAAAAATGATTCTAATCATATGTTCTTGTCTATCAAGTAGCTGTCTTCTCCAATCATTCATTTTCTCTTAAATTCGCTGACATTTTTTACGATAGATGGATGTGCCTTACTTAAAGTCGTTCACGGAGTTATGTCCGAGGACCAACATGAGCTTGTTTGACGTTTGAAATTGCTGGAATAGAATAAAAATAATCACACAATCTAAAGATACAAAGTTAAAAGTTGTGTACATATTTATTCTTCGCACTCTTGAACTTTCATGATATAATATTTCTTATAATGCCGTCATGCATGGTAAATGTTGATATGGCTCATGACGATGTGTATTAGTCGTATGGCAAAATGATAATTGGTGGGCTATAAATTGATATTGCATATTGATATTGCTGGTGATATTAAAATTTGGAATGCTACTTTTTTATGCTTACATGACATCATAAGATGACGTTACGTTACTGGATTGAACATACATGTATATGAAGTGGAAAATGAAAGAACATTGTAACGAATGTAATAACTTATGACGTCATCTTATGATGTCATGTCCATTTATCAAACTCCTTTTGATAAAACGGATACAATAACACGTTTTTGTGTTGATACTTTTGAATTCAAATGAAGGAAATATTTATATCTATAACAATGAAAATCTACATTACTCAAATGAACTGAAACCATGCTTAACAAGAGCAGACTTGTGTCCTTTGAAACTTGATATTACGGAGGGATATACATGTAAATGGTTTCAATTGATGTCAGGGCATAATTTGAAATTGTGGACAACACACTTTTTCGAAATTATATCAGATAATGCGGTGTAGTTATTCGTTTAAACGTTCTTGGTTGGTGCCCTGTCAAAGACTTCTACATAAACTAAAAGAATACAATATTAAATTGGTGTGGTCAAGCCATGAATTTCACATTGCTTATTCACGAAAGTTTTGCGCTAATAAAAGGGAAAGCTGTGTAATTCTGTAGAATAGTTCTGATATTTTTATATCTATAGTATACTTCCTTTATTGAAGTGAACTGTTCTGTATATTGATATGTATTTACAATGTTCTATCATTTTCCACTTCATATACATGTATGTTCAATCCAGTAACGTGACGTCATCTTATGATGTCATGTCCATATTTATATTGAAATTCATTATCATGATGGAGGCGTAAGCCAAAACGTTAAAAATTGACAAACAACGTGTTTTTCTTTTACTTTTTTTAACAACTGTGTTACATTGAATACTTTATAAATGGTGATACATTGTAATTTTCTAATTGCAGATCCTATGTGTTAAATGTTATAGTTCGTTGACATTGTCAGCGAAATTTCGAGCAATTGCCTTAATAAAAAACCTCATTTCTAAATGCACTTCTTCATTAAATGGGTGGTAACATCTACTTAAACCTTTTCTACACAATAACGACATTTGACCAGTTTGTTGCAGATGAGTCTGGATAAAATGGGGGGAAACTGAGGATATACTCTTAACAAGCAATTTCCCCTTTTCCCACAATGCTTGCTGTCCTATCAGAAGATGAGGTTTCAATTTCATAACATTTTGAAATGCAGTCTGCAAACTCTTTCAATTAGGAAAAGTCGAAAAATTTGGCGTTTGGTAAAGGGTTAATTAAAGAGGTGAAATAGTGTCGTTTTGTTAATGCTTCAGTAAGAATTCATTGTCTCAAGTCTTCACGAATACCTATTCTTGTCAATAATCGTAATTTCTTATAAAATCATCATTTTATATATTTTCTCCTTGCCTGTTCCCAGTCAATTGCCGCATGGTTTTGAAACTATCGTTCAAAGAATTAACGATACCAGAAGGACCTTCTTAATTGATTTATAAAACATAGAACAACCGTGACCCAAGGGGATTCTCTTCGTACAAAAACATGAATAGACATTCACAGTTCTCGACAATGAGCCTCCCACTTGAAAATACTTTATCGTATCCACTTTCTATAGGAGATTTAACTTTTTGCTTTCCACTATGTACAATGTAATGTGTACAGTGAACCCTCGTTTATCCGGACCCCGATTATCCGGATGTCTCGCAATCCGAACAAAATTGTAAGGGAACGGAATTATTGGACCAGTTTATTGCAGACGACTTTAGAAAACATTGTGGGTAAAGGAGAAATTGCTCGTGACGAGCAATTTCTCCTTTTCCCACAATGTTTTCTTCCATATCAGAAGATTATCTTTGAATTTCATCACGTTTTGATATGTCTTCTGCAAACTCTTTCAATTTGGGACGGTCGACAATTTTGGCGTTTGCTAAAGGGTTATAAGTATACACCGCTCATACAGAACGTTTATGTCTTAATGTGAATAAGAACACGCTCTGCTTCATTAGTCCGGATTATTCGGTAAACCGGACAATTTGTTGGGAACGGACGTGTTCGGATAAACGAGGGTTCACTGTATATTATTTAACCCTTTACCGAACACCAAATTTTGGACTGTAACAAGTTCAAAGGGTTTGCAGACGATATGTTAAATGAGATGAAATTGAACAACAATTTTATGATATAATAGAAAACACTGTGGATAAAGGAGAAATTGCTCGTTACGAGCGAGTTCGCCTTTTCCCACAATGTTTTCCCGAGTCGTCTGAAACAAAATAGTAAGATGTCGTTATTATTTGGTGATAGGTTATGGTTCCGGAACTGTAAAATCAAACATTTTCCAATGATTCTATACATACCATTACCAAGGATACTTCGATGTTTTCATCTTTCTTTGATTAGCATTGCGCCGCAAAATGATTTAAGAGGAAAAGCGAAACCCGTTGCCAAGCCTTCAAGCCTTAAATGGATCTGAGAAAAACCCTCATTAGAACCATACTGTTAGTATCTAGTTATAGTTTCACACTCCGAATTCATAGTGGGTGAACTTTAAAGGCCCTTTCATGAAGGAATATATGAATTAGGTGCAATTATTTATCTAGAAACTAGAAACTATTCAAAGGAATTGTATCATATATTAGCAAAGTACGAACGTTCTTTCCCAAATTAGGATAAAAATAGTCTTAATGACTATACACATACAGAACATCGTCGTTTTCTTAACAATGTGTTTAGAAAAATTGTATATGTTTATGTGTTTACACCAAACCCTTTTGCGAACGTCCTTGGTTTTGTGGTATAAAAAAGATTAATTGAACAAGAAACGTCTGTTCTGTGTTTTAAGATGAGCGTTGATTTGTTAAATGAAGGAACACATTATTTTTGTTTCATTGCTTGTTTGCATTTCTAAAGTGTCTAGGTGTACTGTTTTACATTTACCAATATGAAAAAAGAGTAATGCAATGACTTTTTAATGACGTACAGTAATATGTATTTAATTCATAATTGTTTATTCTATTCGAAAAGCTCAATTGAATAGCGGATATTCCTTCGCTCGTCTCTGAAGAACGCGGAATAGTATGCGATTGCAAATCGCATTGGCGCATTTTTAAACACTCTTTGTAGATGTAAGGATGAATATAGTTTTTATAACAATTCCAAACCTCGTCTGAAGTTTTTTTTTTTATCTTTTTTGGAATTTCGTAGTATTTTTCGTAGACGTTTATATCATTATAATGAAAACAATTCACTTTATTTCTCTCCGATTCTCATATCTCCAAACTTAAAATGGCAGTAATGAAAAAAACTGATGAGATAAACGAGAAATTCAAACGAAGTCGAATGGCTAATTTAATTGAATGACACAATAGCTCTAAATAAATCAATTTTGTCTCTGACTGAATCAAACGATCAAAAAATCACAAAACGTGTGCCGCTATGCGTAACGTAACACGTGACGTAACACAAGCGCATTCGAGGAAAAACAGCTTAATTCACCTGTTTCTTATTTGTAAAGTGAGGTTACATTTATCACAGACAGGTGAAATCGAGTAAATATACCCCAGTAATGCAATTAATCTATAAAAGACACGTACCTCATTTCAACTACATAGTGACTCTCTGTCAAGCCCAGATTACAACTACAGAGTTCTTCACAGTCTAGCCGCAATTACTATTACAGAGCGACCCCCAATCTAGCCGCCATTACTACTACAGAGCAACCCCAAGTCTAGCCCCAATTACTACTATAAAGTGATCCCAAGTCTAGCCCCCATTACTTTTACAGAGTGATCCAAATCTAGCTCCTATTACTATTGCAGGATGGTCCCCAGTCTAGCCCCTATTACTACTATAGAGTGATCCCAAGTCTAGCCCCCATAACTACTACAGAGTAACCCCAAGTCTAGCCCCCATTACTACGATAAAGTGACCCCCAGTCTAGACCCATTACTATAACAGAGTGACCTCCAAGTCTAGCCCCCATTACTACTATAAAGTGACCACCAGTCTAGCCCCCATAACTACTGCAGAGTGACCCCAAGTCTAGCCCCAATTACTACTATAAAGTGATCCCAAGTCTAGCCCCCATTACTTTAACAGAGTGACCAAAATCTAGCCCCCATTACTACTTCAGGGTGGTCCCCAGTCTAGCCCCTATTACTACTATAGAGTGATCCCAAGTCTAGCCCCCATTACTTCTACAGAGTGACCCCCAGTCTAGCCCCCATTACTACTATAAAGTGACCCCCAGTCTAGCCCCCATTACTATAACAGAGTGACCCCATGTCTAGCCCCCATTACTACTATAAAGTGACTCCAAGTCTAGCCCCCATTACTACTATAAAGTAACCACCAGTCTAGCCCCCATTACTACTACAGAGTGACCCCAAGTCTAGCCCCCATTACTACTATAAAGTGAGCCCCCATTACCTACAGAGTGACTCTAGCCCCCATTACTACTACAGAGTGACCCCAAGTCTAGCCCCCATTACTACTACAGAGTGACCCCAAGTCTAGCCCCCATTACTACTATAAAGTGACCACCAGTCTAGCCCCCATTACTACTATAGACTGACCCCGAGTCTAGCCCCCAATACTACTATAAAGTGACCCCAAGTCTAGCCCCCATTACTACTACAGAGTGACCCCAAGTCTAGCCCCCAATACTACTACAGAATGACCCAGAGTCTAGCCCCCAATACTACTACAGAGTGACCCCAAGTCTAGCCCCCATTACTACTACAGAGTGACCCCAAGTCTAGCCCCCATTACTACTACAGAGTGACCCCAAGTCTAGCCCCCATTACTACTACAGAGTGACCCCAAGTCTAGCCCCCATTACTACTATAAAGTGACCACCAGTCTAGCCCCCATTACTACTACAGAGTGACCCCAAGTCTAGCCCCCAATACTACTATAAAGTGACCCCAAGTCTAGCCCCCATTACTACTACAGAGTGACCCCAAGTCTAGCCCACATTACTACTACAGAGTGACCCCAAGTCTAGCCCCCATTACTACTACAGAGTGACCCCAAGTCTAGCCCCCAATACTACTATAAAGTGACCACCAGTCTTGCCCCCATTACTACTACAGAGTGACCCCAAGTCTAGCCCCCATTAATACTACAGAGTGATACCCAGAATAGCCGATATTACTACTGCAGAGTGGATAACAGTCTAGCCCCATTTACTACTACAGGGCGACCCCCAGTCTATTTCACATAACTACTCCAGAGTGACCTCTAGTCTAGCCCTCATAACTACTACAAAGTGATACCCAGTATAGCCGATATTACTCCTGCAGAGTGGCCCCCGTCTAGCTCCCATTATTATTACAGAGTGATCCCCAGTCTAGCCCAAATTACTACTACAGACTGACCTCGGTCTAGCCCCCATTACTACTACAGAGTTATCCCCAGTCTAGCCTCCATAACTACTACAACGTGGTCCCCGGTCTAGCCCAATTACTACTACAGAGAGGTCCCCTGTCTAGCCCAAATTACTACTACAGGGCGACCCCCAGTCTATTTCCCATAACTACTACAGAGTTACCTCTTGTCTAGCCCTCATAATTACTACAAAGTGATGCCCAGTATAGACGATATTACTACTGCAGAGTGGCACCCAGTCTAGCCCCCATTTTTGCTACAGACTGACCCCCGGTCTAGCGCCCATTACCACTACAGAGTTATCCCCAGTATAGCCTCCATTACTACTACAGCGTGGTCCCCGGTCTAGCCCAATTACTACTACAGAGTGGTCCTCAGTTAAGCCCCCATTACTACTACAAATTGACCCTTAGTCTAAACTAAATTTCTACTACAGAGTGACCCCCAGTCTAGCCCCCAAAACTGCTTAAGAGTGACCCCCAGTCTAGCCCACATTACTACTACAGAGTGACCCCCAGTCTAGCCCCCATTAATACTACAGAGTGGCCCCCAGTCTAGCCCCCATTACTGCTACAGACTGATCCCAAGTCCAGCTCCCATTACTATAACAGAGTGACCAAAATATAGCCCCTATTACTACTGCAGGGTGGTCCCCAGTCTAGCCCCTATTACTACAGAGTGTCCCCAGTCTAGCCCCATTACTACTACAGAGTGACCCCAAGTCTAGCCCCCATTACTACTACAGAGTGACCCCAAGTCTAGCCCCCATTACTACTATAAAGTGACCACCAGTCTAGCCCCCATTACTACTACAGAGTGACCCCAAGTCTAGCCCCCAATACTACTATAAAGTGACCCCAAGTCTAGCCCCCATTACTACTACAGAGTGACCCCAAGTCTAGCCCACATTACTACTACAGAGTGACCCCAAGTCTAGCCCCCATTACTACTACAGAGTGACCCCAAGTCTAGCCCCCAATACTACTATAAAGTGACCACCAGTCTTGCCCCCATTACTACTACAGAGTGACCCCAAGTCTAGCCCCCATTAATACTACAGAGTGATACCCAGAATAGCCGATATTACTACTGCAGAGTGGATAACAGTCTAGCCCCATTTACTACTACAGGGCGACCCCCAGTCTATTTCACATAACTACTCCAGAGTGACCTCTAGTCTAGCCCTCATAACTACTACAAAGTGATACCCAGTATAGCCGATATTACTCCTGCAGAGTGGCCCCCGTCTAGCTCCCATTATTATTACAGAGTGATCCCCAGTCTAGCCCAAATTACTACTACAGACTGACCTCGGTCTAGCCCCCATTACTACTACAGAGTTATCCCCAGTCTAGCCTCCATAACTACTACAACGTGGTCCCCGGTCTAGCCCAATTACTACTACAGAGAGGTCCCCTGTCTAGCCCAAATTACTACTACAGGGCGACCCCCAGTCTATTTCCCATAACTACTACAGAGTTACCTCTTGTCTAGCCCTCATAATTACTACAAAGTGATGCCCAGTATAGACGATATTACTACTGCAGAGTGGCACCCAGTCTAGCCCCCATTTTTGCTACAGACTGACCCCCGGTCTAGCGCCCATTACCACTACAGAGTTATCCCCAGTATAGCCTCCATTACTACTACAGCGTGGTCCCCGGTCTAGCCCAATTACTACTACAGAGTGGTCCTCAGTTAAGCCCCCATTACTACTACAAATTGACCCTTAGTCTAAACTAAATTTCTACTACAGAGTGACCCCCAGTCTAGCCCCCAAAACTGCTTAAGAGTGACCCCCAGTCTAGCCCACATTACTACTACAGAGTGACCCCCAGTCTAGCCCCCATTAATACTACAGAGTGGCCCCCAGTCTAGCCCCCATTACTGCTACAGACTGATCCCAAGTCCAGCTCCCATTACTATAACAGAGTGACCAAAATATAGCCCCTATTACTACTGCAGGGTGGTCCCCAGTCTAGCCCCTATTACTACAGAGTGTCCCCAGTCTAGCCCCAACTACTTTAAAGTGATCCCAAGACAAGCCCCCATTACTATTTTAGAGAAATCCCAAGTCTAGCCCCCATTACTTCTACAGAGTGACCCCCAGTCTAGCCCCAATTACTACTTTAAAGTGATCCCAAGACAAGCCCGCATTACTATTATAGAATGAACCAAATCTAGCTCCTATTACCTCTGCAGAGGTCCCCAGTCTAGTTCCTATTACTACAATAGAGTGATCCCAAGTCTTTCCCCCAATACTTCTACAGAGTGACCCCAAGTCTAGCCCCCATTACTAGTATAGAGTGACCCCAAGTCTAGCCCCCATTACTAATACAGAGTGACCCCAAGTCTAGCCCCCATTACTACGATAGAGTGACCCCAAGTCTAGCCCCCATTACTACTATAAAGTGACCACCAGTCTAGCTCCCATAACTACTACAGATTGACCCACAATATAGCCCCCATTACTACTACAGAGTGATACCCAGTATAGCCGATATTACTACTGCAGAGTGGATAAAAGTCTAGCCCCATTTATAACAGGGCGACCCCCAGTCTATTTACCATAACTTATAGAGAGTGACCTCTAGTCTAGCCCTTATAACTACTACAAAGTGATACCCAGTATAGCCGACATTACTATTGCAGAGTGGCCCCCAGTCTAGCTCCAATTATTATTACAGAGTGATCCCCAGTCTAGCCCCCATTACTACTACAGACTGACCCACGGTCTAGCCCCCATAACTACTACAGAGTTATCCCCAGTCTAGCCTCCATTACTACTACAGAGTGGTCCCCAGTTAAGCCCCCATTACAACTACAGAGTGACCCCTAGTCTAACCTCCATTACTACTACAGAGTGACCCCAAGTCTAGCCCCAATTACTGCTAAAGAGTGGCCACCAGTCTAGCCCACATTACTACTACAGAATGACCCCCAGTCTAGCCCCCATTAATACTACAGAGTGGCCCCCAGTCTAGCCCCCATTATTGCTACAGAGTGATCCCCTGTCTAGCCCCCATTACATCTACAGAGTGAGCCCCAGTCTAGCCCCCATTACTACAAAATAGTGTTCCCCAGTGTAGCCCCCATTACTACCACAGAGTGTCCCCAGTCTAGCACCCATAACTTCTGCAGAGTGATCCCCAGTAAAGCCCCCATTACTATTATAGAGTAACCCAAATCTAGCCCCTATTACTACTACAAAGTGTCCCTCAGTCTAGTCTCTATTACATCTACAGATTGGTTTCCAGTCTAGCCCCCATTACTACTACATAGTGTCTCAAGTCTAGCCCCCATTACTACTACAGGGTGACCCCAAGTCTAGTCCCGATTTCTAGTACAGTTTGGCCCCCAGTATAGCCCCGATTACTACTACAGAGTGACCCCCTGTCTAGCCCCCAATACTCCTACAAGGTGTGTCCTGTCCAGCCCCGATTACTTCTACAGAGTGACCCCCAGTCTAGACCCCCATTTCTACTACAGAGTGACCCCAAGTCTAGCCCCCAATACTACTATAAAGTGACCCCAAGTCTAGCCCCCATTACTACTACAGAGTGACCCCAAGTCTAGCCCCCATTACTACTACAGAGTGACCCCAAGTCTAGCCCCCATTACTACTACAGAGTGACCCCAAGTCTAGCCCCCAATACTACTATAAAGTGACCACCAGTCTAGCCCCCATTACTACTACAGTGTGATCCCAAGTCTAGTCCCCATTACTACTACAGAGTGTCCCAAGTCTAGCCCCGACCCCAAGTCTAGCCCGTATTACTACTACAGTGTGATCCAAAGTCTAACCTCCATTACTACTACAGAGTGGCCCCCAGTCTAGCCCCCATTACTACTACAGAGTGTCCCCAGTCTAGTATTCATTACATCTACAGAGTGACACCAGTATGGCCCAAATTACTACTACAGACCCACCCCAAGTCTAGCCCGTATTACTACTACAGTGTGATCCAAAGTCTAGCCCCCATTACTACTACAAAGTGACCTCTAGTCTAACCTCCATTATTACTACAGAGTGGCCCCCAGTCTAGCCCCCATTACTTCTACAGAGTGTCCCCAGTCTAGTATCCATTACATCTACAGAGTGACCCCAGTATGGCCCAAATTACTGCTACAGACTGACTCCAAGTCTAGCCTTGATTAGTACGACAGAGTGACCCCAGTATAGCCCCAATTACTACTACAGACTGACCCCAAGTCTAGCCCATATTACTACTACAGTGTGATCCCAAGTCTAGTCCCCATTACTACTACAGAGTGTCCCAAGTCTAGCCCCTGTTACAACTACAGGGAGTCCACCTTTCTAGCCCCCATAACAACTACAGATAGTCGACCAGTCTTGCCCCCAATACTTCTACAGATTGTCCCCAGTCTAGCCCCTATTACAACTACAGAGAGACCACCAGTCTATCTCACATTACAACTACAGAGAGTCCACCAGTCTAGCCCCCATTACAACTACAGAGAGTCCCCCAGTCTAGCCCCTATTACAACTGCAGAGAGTCCCCCAGTCTAGCCCCCATTACTACTGCAGAGTGATCCCCAGTCCAGCCTCAATTACTTCAACTAAAGGGCCCCCAGTCCAGCTCCCATTACTACTTCAGCGAGTCCACCAGCCTAGCCCCCATAACAACTACAGAGTGTCTCCAGTCTAGCCTCTAATACTATTACAAAGTCACCCAGTCTAGCCCCAAATACTACTGCAGAGTGATCCCCAGTCTAGCCTCAATTACTACTACAGCGTGATCACCAGTCTAGCCCATATTACTACTACAGTGTGATCACAAGTCAAGCCCCCATTACAACAACAGAGTGTCCCCAGTCTAGCCTCCATTACTACTACAATGTGTCACCGAGTATAGCCCCAATTATAACTTAAGAGTGACCCCCAGTTTAGCCCGTATAAGTACTACAGAGTGGGCCTCAGTCTAGCTCCCATAACTATTACAGTGTGATCCCCTGTGTATCCCCCATTATTACTACAGATTGTCCCCCAGTCTAGTCCCCATTACTACTACAGGGTGACCCCTAGTGTATTCCCCATTACTCCTGCAGGGTTATTCCCAGTCTAGCCCCGATAACAACTACATTGTAATTCCCAGTGTAGCCCAAATTACAACTACAGAGTGTCTCCAGTCTAGCCTCCTTTACTACTACAGAGTGTCATCCAATATAGCCCCAATCATAACTACAGAGTTTCCCCAATGTAGCCCCCATTACTCCTACAGGGTGACTCCCAGTCTGGCCCCCTTTACTACTACAGTGTGATCCCCAGTGTAGCCCCCATTATTACTACAGAGTGTCCCCCAGTGTAGCCCCCATTACTCCTACAGGATGACTCCCAGTCTAGCCCCCTTTACTACTACAGTGTGATCCCAAGTGTAGCCCCCATTATTACTACAGAGTGTCCCCCAGTATAGCCCCAATTACTACTAAAGGGTGACCCCCCAGTGAAGCCCCCATTACTCCTACTGGATGACTCCCAGTCTAGCACCCATTACTACTACAGTGTGACCCCCAGTGTAGCCCCCATTATTACTACGGAATGTCCCCCAGTCTAGCCCTAATTACTACTAAAGGGTGACCCCCCAGTGTCGGCTTCATCACTCATACAGGGTGACTCCCAGTCTAGCCCCCATTACTACAACAGTCTGATCCCCAGACTAGCCCCCATTATTTCTACAGAGTGTCAATCAGTCTAACATCCATTACTACTACAGAGTGGCCCCCAGTATATCCCCCATTACTACTAGAGAGTGACCCCTAGTCTTTCCTCCATTTCAACTACAGAGTGACACCCAGTCCAGCCCCAAATTACTGCTAAAGAGTGGCCCCAAGTCTACCCCCCATTACTACTACAGAGTGTCCCCAGTATAGCCCCCATTACTACTACAGAGTGTCCCCAGTAAAGCCACCATTACTACTACAGAGTGTCCCCAGTATAGCCCCCATTACTACTACAGAGTGTTCCCAGTATAGCCACCATTACTACTACAGAGTGTCCCCAATATAGCCCCAATTACTACTACAGAGTGTCCCGAGTATAGCCACCATTACTTCTACAGAGTGTCCCCAGTATAGCCCCCATTACTACTACAGAGTGTACCCAGTCTAGCCCCCATTACTACTACAGAGTGTCCCCAGTAAAGCCTCCATTACTACTTTAAAGTGACCACCAGTCTAGCCCCCATTACTACTACAGAGTGTCCCCAGTATAGCCCCCATTACTACTACAGAGTGTCCCCAGTATAGCCCCCATTACTACTACAGAGTGTCCCCAGTATAGCCCACATAACAACTACAGAGTGACCCCAAGTCTAGCCCCCATTACTACTACAGAGTGTCCCCAGTATAGCCCCCATTACTACTACAGAGTGTCCCCAGTATAGCCCCCATTACTACTTAAGAGTGTCCACAGTATAGCCCCCATTACTACTATAAAGTGACCACTAGTCTAGCCCCCATTACTACTACAGATTGGCCCTCAGTATAGCCCCCATTACTACTACAGAGTGTCCCCAGTATAGCCCCCATTACTACTACAGAGTGTCCCCAGTATAGCCCCCATTACTACTAGAGAGTGTCCCCAGTATAGCCCCCATTACTACTACAGAGTGTTCCCAGTATAGCCCCCATTACTTCTACAGAGTGTCCCCAGTATAGCCACCATTACTACTACAGAGTGTCCCCAGTATAGCCCCAATTACTACTACAGAGTGTCCCCAGTATAGCCCCAATTACTACTACAGAGTGTCCCCAGTATAGCCCCCATTACTACTATAAAGTGACCCCCAGTATAGCCCCCATTACTTCTACAGAGTGTCTCCAGTATAGCCTCCATTACTACTACAGAGTGTCCCCAGTATAGCCCCCATTACTACTACAGAGTGTACCTAGTATAGCCCCCATTACTACTACAGAGTGTTCCCAGTATAGCCCCCATTACTACTACATAGTGTCCCCAGTATAGCCACCATTACTACTACAGAGTGTCCCCAGTATAGCCACCATTACTACTACAGAGTGTCCCCAGTATAGCCACCATTACTTCTACGGACTGCCCCCAGTCAAGCCCCCATTACTACAGAGTGGACTCCAGTCTAGCCCCCATTACTTCTACAGGGTGACCCCAGTGTTACCACCATTACTACTACAGGATGGCCCCCAGTCTAGCTCCCATTACTACAGAGTAGACTCCAGTCTAGCCCCCATTACTACTACAGGGTGACCCCAGTGTTACCACCATTACTACTACAGGATGGCCCCCAGTCTAGCTCCCATTACTTCAACAGAATGACCTCCAGTCGGCCCTCAATTTTCTACAAAGTTGTGCCCAGTCTAGCCTTATTACTACTGCAGAGTGACCTCTAGTCTAGCCGCAGTGGTACTTTTGAGTTTGTCCCAAGATTAACCCCAACTCATACTTTAGAGTTGCCATTTGTCTAGCAGGTTTCCATATGTGACAAACATACAGGGTTTCCTATCTTTCACTACTTTAAATCTTTCACAAATATAAACGCAGTTTAGTTATAAAGCTGTATTTACAAAAATACTTAATATGAAGATCAGCTCGCCGGGGATGACTAAAACGGCGACCTGTGAAAGTTAACATACGAGATATTTTCACAAACAAACGGCTTTGTGTGAGCTAGATATCATTTTTCAACCACTCTGTGTTCAATAAGGAAATACGATACAACGAACTATTTCTCATACGGACATCTTTATTGAACGAAGAGAAAACAATAAACGCTTGCCATATCAGAATACATTCACTTCAATTTGTTTTCAATTATCTTTTATTCATTTTAAAATCACTATAGATTTTCCAAAAGTGGCGAAACTATTACAAGTTCTCCATTTTTGTTCGCCAACTCGTTATTCGCGAGCCAAATTCCCCGTTTACGGAGATAATGTCTCACAATAGCGCCCTATATTCATAGGGAACAAAACCACTTCAAACGAGCAATTTGTATCTCGGACCCCACTATTGAACGACGAACACTTCGCAAAAGGCCCATCCTGTTCAGGGGTCTACTTCACCAGTAACGACCGACCCCTGCATTGTCTTAGATATAGGAATGTCATGCAAAGTGTATCACAGCGCGATTTGAATTGTGTGTACACTTTGCATGACATTCCTATATCTAAGACAATGCTCACCGAATAAGTTCGCTGTAAGCATCTACTCCGCACGGTTTCAATTTCTAAACCCGATTGTTGTTATTTTTCTTTACGAAATAGTGGTTTTATAGTCCGTATCATCTGTATTTGTCGTGTTCAGTGATTCAAAGTTTATACATATATCAACTTTTCCTAATATTTACTTATTTCCAATGTTCATTTTATACACTTTGTGCGTCAAACATAGGAACTAACAAATAAATCATTCAGTTCCAAAAATTGATTGATAAGATTTAGGTTTTCAATACCAAGATAGCATTATTGTTAAAAAAAAATGAAGGACGAGTCCCCCAAAAAACCCAAGTGGTTCAGATAAACACAGTATACGTTCATGCCTATCATAAATGGCTACGTGGTCCTCCATAAACACCATACTACAATTTATACTAATACAGCATGTCGTATAGGTATAACGAGCTTGTAGTACGAGAAAACTACAATTTACACAGACATGTAAACAAAACTCGGATAGCAAAATGCTTATCATTCACTTGTCTGAATTAGTGCGGGGTTCACGTCTAGACAAGATGAAAAGTTCATTCTAAGTTCACTGTCTCCAATGCAGCCTACAGCCACTTACCATGTGCGTAAGTGCTCATGAATTGTCGTTTAACAGCTTGTTAGATAAAATTGGCAACTTTTCATCCTTAAATGGTATATGGGATGTCAAACAAAATGGGTGAAACTGTTAAAAAACTACTAAAAAACTGTTAAAAAATTGTTACAAAAACTGATAAAAACTGTTATAAAACTGTTAAAAACTGTAAAAAAACTGTTAGAAAAACTGTTTGAATAACATCATTCGTCAAATTGGTTCTATAGCTGAATGTCTTGTCATTTAATTTATGCAACTGTAATAAAAGCCATTGAAAGCTATAGAAAATGTTAGGAAACATTTTTATCATTTATTAATTTGTGGAAACCATCAATCTGTCTGTAAACATGCGGTTTTGCGCAATAATGAAAAGCTAGTTATTCGCCCTTCATTTCCGGTATGTTTTGTTCCTTTTAATTTCAGTTTTATGCATAACTCTGATGATCTAATCTGTCTGGATCATTTAGACTATTTTACACAATGATAATTAATGCCAAATATACCTAATCGAAATAAGATAATAGCAATCGCTGGGCTCGCAGTGGTAAGCAATTACATAACCTTTCATAACTGTTGCATTGAAAGGTTGACACGATGGGGTTACCCTTTAACCCTTAGATTGCTTGGTAATTTTCTAAAAATAGATGTTTGTGTCATCCGCTTTCCAAAACATTGAATTTCTGCTTAATTTTGATGGAGACCGAAACTGAGAGTAGATAACAGGTTACATCACTGGTCAGCCGCCAATTGCGGCTGGCCTGTGATTTAACCTGTTTGCATAAACATGAAGTCGGTGCCAGCACTATACGGGTAAACACAGTTTCTCAGTGTGAGCATATTTGTTACACTGCTTGTGTTTTTGTCCCTATTTGTAACAGCACATGAAGCTCTATGTCGTATTTCTACCATTTGGTCGGAGAGGTATGGGTTCCAGACTGCACAATTGTACTAAAGATGAACCCTTGCTAATTTTAGAAAGGCTTTAGTTGTTGTTGCTTGAATGGCGTTTCTCATGTAAATGTAATGTTCGACGTAGGCTAGCATGTGGTTGGCTTTCTTTACCTTACAGTTGATGTGGTCCTTCCACGAGCTTTTGAATTTCTGTTGTACTCCGAGCTATTTAAGAGAATATTCCTCCATAAGGATGGTTTCTCTCAGAGTTTTCGTAGCCTTCAGTTGCTGCCTACTTCTAGGTTCTCGGCGTTCGTTGCGTCTAACACTCGGCAGAGGAATCGCAGTCGAAGACCAACTGTTTTGGACATGCACCCGTCTATTGTGAGACGTAACGCCGTTATACGTAAAGCCTGTGTTATCATATAACACCAGTACCGGGGAGTTGACAGTCAAATACTCGTAATGCAGGGTATACAATGTTGCTAGCTATCTTTTGCAAAAGTAGGTGAAAAAGCAAAACTACTTTAGTGCGGTTGGCTTGTTCGGACATAAGATCGTTAGCATTTGTCTCGTTATTAGCCCGCCTGAATATGTAAAAATAATTCTTTAGAACTGTCATTACTAAGTATCTATCTTATATACTAATACTGGAGTAATATCATTCTCGATACCGTTTGCCTACTCTGATGTCTGGGGACAATATCCCCTATTGAAATTGATATTCCTTTCGTATTTCATCATGACAAACCAAGTATACAATCTCCATCCAAAATAAATCTTTCTCTTTTAGCCATTTCCTTATATAAATAATCAAAATAATTCCTTTCTCTTTTGACCATTTCCTTATGTAAGATTTTGTGACTAATGCAAATTGAAATTACCAGCGGCCTACGCAAATTACAAGCGGCTTTCGCACAATACTGTCAATACTAGACAGCAAACTAGATAGGAACGATTATGACAAAAGGATAAATTGCTCATTAAGAGCAATTTATCCTTTTGTCATAGTCGTTTCTATGAAAAATCCTTCTTTTGATAATAGTTGTATTTATCGACCTCTTTGGCATAGGCTTCAAAGTGAGATATTGTTGAGTAAGGGGTTTGAGATGAAGAAAACGAACAGAAGTTCAAAAACACTGATTTTCTTCCGGTTGTGTCTGACGGTATATTAATTAGTTGATGATAAAGGATAATTCCCAACTCCTGATGCAGTCTTTGTTCCCCATAGAATACTTCATTAAAATAGAAGATCAAAATCCGCACCAATTTCCTATGAATCCTTTCTTTTGACGATCCCAATTTAACTGGTACAGTTGTACATGTATATGTCACATACGCAACATCAAATGTGTTCTAAGGGTGCAACCTCCATCGAATACTTCATTGATATGGAAGATCAAAATCCGTACCTATTTCCTATATATCCTTTATTTCGACCATCCTACTTTAACAGGCACCTGTATACATCGCATAGCAACTTCACGTGTGTTCTATGGGTGCTGCACCATCGCAGCAAACTCCTCACAGTAATCTACCCTTGCTACGCTGCATCGACCACTGCCACCACAATATTTTTCATCCAGATTTTGATGAAATTCAAATGATGCAGTTTTGTTAAGAGATTACCGGATATCTTTGTTAATTTAGTAACAATACATGTATTTTGTTGTATTGATTTCTGACCAGTTAAGTTGAGAAAAAAAATGGTTTTGTTTATAAATAAAGCACAAATGGATTACAATTTTTTAGTTTTTAGTTAGTGGTCATGTGACATTTGTGATGGCAGTGATCAACCCCATAAAGGGAGATCACTGTGAGGAGTTTGCCATTGCACTTGTATAACTACTTCCGGGTATCGGCGTACATTACGATAGTAGTTCTTGAACATTCAGTTTTAACTTATTTGTTTTACATCGATTGAGCCGGAAGCTTGAAATTTATTTAATTCGCTCTCGATGACTGCTTCCTAGATACTAAACCAGTAATTACGCCTATGTGTGGGTTAATTCCAGCATTTTTCACCGCATCTAACGCAGGGGCGGGGGCGGGGGCCGGGGAGGTGGCGGGTTGGCCCGGGACTTTTGGTACAAGACGCCGACGCTCTATCACTTCTCCTCTGTCGCACACAAGGGGGTATTTCTTAAAACCTATGACATTCCACATTGTATACTAAGCATTGCTCCATAAGATATACGAAAATGCATAAGAATTCCTTATTGACTGATTTGTATCATTTGGAAGCGTAAGCTTTGGTTCAAAAACCTTTACGTTCATGGCTTAAAAATGTAAAGTAGCAAACATGTTATTCGATATTGGAATGTAATAATAAGTCAATTTTATTTAAAGTATCATCATACATTGTAAAAATCTTTGGACTAAGACGACTCTTGAAAACACTGTAGGAAAACCAGAAGATTACTTTCTAATTTCACCACATTTTGAAATGTCGCCTGCAAACTTTTTCAATTTGGGACAGTCGGAAATTTGGCTTTGGTAAAGGGTTGAAGAATATAATAGGTGAGTCCATTACACAAACGAAAGACGTTAAAAACTTGTTTTAAACTGAACACTAGAGGTAATTAGCAAACAGAACCACCGAGTCTCATCATTCTTATTCCGTTTATATATGTGACATATGGCATTTCTTTTGCTTCTTTCTTCTTCTAATTACTCGCAATACATCATGTTGACTCTACAAATGATGACAAGGTTTATAAGTTATAGCGACATAATAAGGAAAATCGAGAAAATACATTTCTCTGTGATGTGGGCATAAATATGTACCAGGGCTTTGTACATGAATGCAAGTAAGAGCCCTGTGTAAAGCAGTACATTAGAGATCGGTGGAGGTATATAATTAAAACGTCCTAACATAATTGTTGTGATTTGACAATACGTACATAGATGTGACTTGACACTCTATGTAAAGATAAAAATTGATCACAGATCTTCAATGACGCTTCGTACATAGATATGTCTTGATGCAGAACTGTGAAAAAGATGAACCTTGACTCTCCGGACATAATTGTGAATTGACGTTGTTTATACATGTATGCGACTTGAGTCTTGGTACAAAAAAGTGGTGTTATACCGCTTTGGTGTTATACCGTTTGCAGCGCATTATTCATAACTCATGCTAATGAAAAATATATGTATAAATTTTGATGCTCTTCGACATCTGAGCCAAAGTTGTACCTTTTGGATTAAAAAGAAATATGAATATTCGTAATGATATCTTGTTTATCTAAAAAGTGTAATTTTGGAGGCTAACTACTGACGACAAATAAACCGTTTCCTTAAATTGGCAAACGTATGGATTTTTCTGAAGACGTATGCCATGTTTTTTATTCTTTATTGCTCCAATTATTCCTCTAACTATCACTAACGATTTCTTTTGAGGCTCTTATTTATAGATATAATATCTATAGATAGAGCCTCTGCAGGTGGATTTACAAAACAGCCATCGTGTTTCGTTAGAATGTTTACCAGTTGTATAAAACCCTGAACATGTATTATATCATTACAAGGTCAGTGATTACATAAAAGCTAAACTAATGGGAAGATGATATGAATAGTTTGGTGATGTAAGTATTTTTAAATAATACCGAAATACCTTCAACAGTTAAAACCTCATCCTTTTGTTTTGTGAAGAAAGTTCATCACTATGGTTAAAGGTTTCGACCAGAAGTATTTGTTTTTGCTTCACTAGTCTTAATTCCTTTTCTTTCGAAGCACTTATGCTAGGGATACCCTGACCTGTTTAAAATAGTATTCGATTACACTTGTTTGTTTTAGCAATAGTTGAATTCTTATTTTGTAAATGGCCAAGGATAATGTTTGTCGAAAATGCCAATTAATTGAACTGATTTTTTTTTTTTTGACAACTCAGTCTTAAGGTTTCCATGTACTATATGTCCATCAATATGTGGTAGGGTTTTATTTAACGTAGTTTTGTTTTGTTATTCAGGGGTACAATGTTTCGGCTGTAACGAACGAGTTCCTTATTAATGCAAGGGTCAGTGTTCTCGACTTCGCACTAAATCTTAACCCTTAACAATACTTTACAACAACCTTCGTGCTCAGCCGAGTACTATGGACAAGTTTTGTTTATGACGTCGTTTATTTTAAGCATTTATCAAGCCACTTAAAAGAAGGTTTATTTTGACACTAGACAATCGCTTGTACTTAATTTTGAGCATAAACGATGGAGTACGAGTTCATTTCACGATCAACACTCAGATTCGATGCTTAAACTTATACTTAAAGTTAAGTAATTATAAAGAGTTCAAACAATAAATCGCACTTAAGTTTGTTTTGCTATTACAGGTCTTAGTGTTGTCAGTGTTAGATTTGAATAACTCAACCCGGTCTGGAATGAAAACAACAGAAGCCAACAACAGAGAATAATCATGAATAGCAATGTCTTTCTGTGGAAGGTTGGGTCGATACCGATATGACATATATTTAAAAAGCTAGGTACGAGTTATTTCTCCTTTTGCCACGATACCATCTTAACTCCTTCCCTGTACATGCGTTGAAAGTAAGTGAAAACAGCATATTAAAGTATTGGTTAAATCCATTTTCATTTCATAACAGCGAGCGAGAGACAATATCAAAGCGTTCAAATCGAGATATCATATCTATTTTCAGACTGATGCATACCAGTGCGGTCCTGTATCCGTTAGAATAACCCACAACGATGTCGAACTCCACAAACGATACCAACATCACAAAGGTATCCGCGGCGCCACCGTGCAGTACGGATGAGTACCCACAATGCTTTGTTACCAAACTCGTATGGATGACGCTTCCGGTGATGCTATTCATAGTCGGAAACCTCGGCAACATCCTGAGCGTCATTGTTCTGTGCCGTCGCCAAATCCGGAAGTACTCAGTGGCGTCTTATTTGCTGATCCTTGCTCTGTCGGACTTAACGTTTCTATGGACGTCTGTGTTCCGGAACATGCTATTCCGCGGGTACCAGATCGACGTGAAAGAGCTGTGGACGGTGACGTGCAAGCTAAACGACTGGTGCACCATGACCAGCGGCGCTTTCTCCTCCTTCATCGTGACGATCTTAACCATCGAGCGTACGGTGATGACCAAGTGGCCAAGGAACCAGTTTATCAAGTCGACGCCCGCCTCAGTCCGCGTCGTATTACTCACGGTTGGCGTCGTCATCGGCCTTGCCAACGCGCACCTTATCTACGGCTACAAGACCGTAACACAGAGTATTGTATATAACGTTACTACAGGAGGAGATAACTTCACGCTGGTGACGAAGACGGAGGAGTCAACAAAATGCGTTTTCGTGTCGGCGGAGTACAGGCAGTTTTACGCCGGCGGCTTTCGATGGATCGTGCTTCTCGTGTTCAACGGCGTGCCCGTGTCGATCATTGCCGCGGGAAACATCGTGATTGCCGCCACGCTGAAGCAGCAGAAGAACCGGATCCAGCAGCAACAGCAGCCGTCAACGGAAACAACGGCGGGAACAGCCCAGCAGAACAGCCGATCGAAAACTGCGACAAGGACGCTGTTTATACTCAGCGCCTTTTATATGATGACGGTAACCCCGTACTGCGTGTTTGCGATTGTCCAGTACAGGTTCGCCGACTCGACGGACCCCTCTGAGCTTGCAACGCTTAGCCTGGTGCATGCCTTGGTGTATACCCTGGGTTACTGTAACTTCTCTCTGAACTTCTTTATGTACAGCATGGGCGCCTCTCTGTTCAAGAAGGAGTGGCAGGCGTTGTGGCGCAGCTGCGTGATGAAGCTGTCGGGCCTGTCCGAGCGCTTTCGAGAGACTATATGTTAGGATGTGTTGTTATGATTGTTCTGGACGTTGAACATTCAGTATTCATTGACTGGGTTATAGTAATCCTGACAGTGCTGGAACCGACTTCATGCTTTTGCATGAGTTTTAGCATTACGTCATTTCAACCCATATAGTGCTGGAACCGACTTCATGCTCATGCAAATAGGTTAGATCTAGTCCGGCAGCCAATTTACTTGTAACTTGTTAATTGGCGGCTGGTCTGTTATCTTACCTGTTTGCTACCATAATATTCCCCTAACAAAATTAAGCAGATATTTAAGGTTTTAGAAAGCAAACAACGCAAAAATAATTGGGCCACGTCACGGCAAAAGGGGCACTCGGACATAGAAAACAGTGTAGCCCCAGTCAGTGACGTGGCGGCTGGTCTGGGGTTACACTGTTTGCCATCTTAGAGGACATCAAGTTCTACCTTTAAATAAATACAAATGATAACTGTCGTGACTAGATGCTGGAATAATAGCGCTAAGAAAGAGCTGAGTCAGCGGTTTTTATTTATGTCCGAGTGCCCCTTTTCGCGTGACGTGGCCAATATATCATAATATGGGCGACAATGGTGCAGAGGTTGGCGTCGGCAGATATTAAAGGTTTTGGAAAGCATACGACACGAAAATATATTTTTAGAAAATTACCCATCATTCTAACGGTTTAGTGCCTGAACATCTACAACTCGCAGGTTGATTATAAATACTTTGCCCGCCAAGAACATAAAGCCTCCAAAATTGCCCAATCCGGCCCGGGGCTTCTTTCACAAAGGTTGGAACGATAGATTTCTTTGTGAACGTAAATATAAAGAGGAAAAGAGTGCCTCAGTAAATCGTTATTTCAGACGTGAACGGAGCATAAATACAATCTGAAAATTTTGCCGTACAGTCCAACTTGTGTTGAGCAACCATCCTTTTAAGCAGCCAACCTGCCTTAAACAACCACTTCAGAAAGTCCCATTGTTGGATTTATAGCGTACATCAATTTGTGTTATGTAGCCAACCTGTCTTAAACAGCCAGTTTTCTCAGTTCCATAGGCTGGCCTCTAAACACAAGTTTGACTGTACTCTTAAACGTATGCTTACTTTTCATTTACTAAAAAACAACAATAGTTACCTTTAAGATTTAAGGGATTTAAAAGAAAAACGTAAACTTAGAGATAAAATTACGAATTTGTGTGAGACAGACCTCTGGTATTTACTGTATGGTGTCAGCTGTGTCATATGTATAAAGGAGACAGTCACAACACTTAGAGCTTCGAAAATAAAATGAAAACGAGTACCTACTTAAACTAGCTGCTTTGAAAAAGATCATATGCTGCTAACCATCGTGATTATCCCATAAGTGAATATTGGATTAACCCATTACCAAACAATAACGACATTTCACCAGTTTATGGAGGAAAAGTCTGTAAAACATTGTTGGAAAAGGAGAAATTGCTCTAACCGAGCAATTTCTCATTTTCTCACAATGTTTTCTGTCATATAAGGAGATCATATTTCAATTTCATTACATTTTTCAAATGTGGCCTGCAAACTTTTTCAATTTGGTACAGCCGACAATCTAGCGTTAGGTAAAGAGTTAAACTAAGAGGACTTCTTCAATTTCAAAAGCTCAAAAGCTTAAAAGCTTAGACCAGACGAAAATATTACCGACGAAAATTGCATTCTATTGGCGTTACTTGGAAACCCCCTCTGTGAAACAGATCTATGCTCATTTTGTCGTAAAAGTCTCCTACCATGACAGTATCATCAAAAACAAGAAAATACAATGTGTAAGTGGATGATATTATATGATTTGATATTGACAATCGTACAATTCATTGTACAATAAAAGAAATAGTTTCCATCGTAAGTTGGGCTATGGGGGCCTCCGTGGCCTAGTGGTTAGAGTACAGAACTTGAAATCACATGGCCCCTCTCCGCGTGGGTTCAAATCCTGAGAGGGATATGGATTTTCATGAGAGGCAGTCTCCCGACTGACTTACGGAATGCCGATGGTTCTACCCGCCTTGACCAGCCCTTATGGGCAGTTGAGTATGGGGTCTTCCTCCATCATTAAGAGTCGGGCATCGCTACATAACTGAAATAATGTTGATGTGATGTAAAACCCATAAAAAAAAGAAAAAAAATTGGGCTAGACTGGGTGGATATTTAGTGGTTCAACTGTGAAAGGAGTAGAAAATGCATGAATACGCTTCTTATCGCGTAAGAAACAAGTGAGTGGAGCGAATGAAATTTTTCGCGTAAACTGAAGTGAACATAGAGTTCAATCAACAGTTTGTTTTGACTATACATATGTATAGGATGTAATTCCCCGAGTGAAACATTACTTGCGCATAACAAAGGAATGTGTTAGCATGAGTTTGTTATGCGCAAGTAATGTTAAAAAAGGGAAAAGTTTCCCATAAACAAAACAATATGTGATTAAATTGTTAATTACATATACTATCAAAATGTACTTTCGGTATCTCAAAGTCGCCGGCAAAAAGAAAATATATCGAGATAACGAGAGCTCAAGATATCCAATAAGGCGTTTGCAAAAGCAACTTGTTTTAAACATCTAACTACTAAGTGGTTTTATTAAGGTTGTCATCGTGTTGCATAACACTCACAACAGCATATAAATTACTTGTGAGATGAAATGTGCCTTTCTTTGGATTCCGTGTTGTAAAATAACAGAAGAACATGTACATTATTGCACTATCAACATGTTACTATTGCTGTTAAAAGTCATTTGTTTAAATGCAACAGAGAACCAATCATTTTCACAATTCGCAATGCGGATTATTTGTCAGTTAGAATTATGAAATTCATTTTTTTCCATTAAAACTATATAGATCCTTGCCAAAAATGAGATAAATGACTATTATTCCATACATTTTCACATATTGACTTTCCAATAATCTTTTGTATTTCATTTTTAAACAGTTTAGAAGTAAGTTTATATTCTCAGTTGTTGCTCTTCGTAGTATTTTTGAGTGAAACTGTGTGCGTATGAATAAGATGAAAGTGAGACGTGTCATTTCCATTTGTGTGTTATTTTTCTTCGTTTTCAAAGAATGAAGATGACGATAATGAATCCATGTATTCTATTTCGTTTATTAATTTTTTTGACGAATTGGATTAAATTGTGAATATCAGCTTATGTGTTTGTCGAGAAATTTTATCTTTGGCGATTTTTTGTTTGTTTTGGCTTGCTCAACGGAAAGAGTTGTGTTATAGAATCAATATCTATTCTGAATGAACTAAAGGTTCAAAGGTTCGAGGAACAGAAAACTATATTAACATCGTGTTGTAACACGTGACTTATCCATAAAAATAGCATAGAAAATAATAGTTGGTAATTACATATTTCTTAATCAATTCATAAGATGGCATAAAAAATTCTTTTTTTTTTCTTCTTTAACCCTTTACAAAACGCAAAATTATTGACTGTCCCAAATTGAAAGAATTTGCAGACGATAATTCAAAATATGAAAGAATTGAAAAATGGTCTTCTGAAAGGGCTGAAAGCATTGTGGGAAAAGGAAAAATTGCTCCTAAGAGAGCAATTTCTCATTTTCCCACAATGTTTTCCAGAGAATTCTGCAACAAACTGGTCACTTACTGTGTTTGAAGTTGCATGATATGAGCTCGCGAATTATTTCCCAGCTTGAGCTTTGCAAATTGATTTTCCTTATAACAAAAACAAGCTCAGTATTTTATAAAGTTGACGATGTATAGAAGATATATAATAATAACCTAAACATTAATTAGCATTTGAGTTCTAACATGTCATTGTTCAAAAAGGATTGGTGAAGTTGTGGAGAATTATCATCAACCCGTTAGGTCGGCCGGGAGTCTACATTGTACCTCTAAAGAATGTCGGAATATGCAAAGAAATTGCAAAGATGCAATCTGAACACATCAGGTGTATCCGTAATCCGAATGATCCAGAGGTAGAAATCCTTCTTCATCCAAGTTGGTTTATCAGATGAAAACACCTCTGAAGTAATATGAAAGCCGCCATATTGTTTATCGCGAGATTTCTGCCATTGTGCTTTCGTTTTCAAATATAGATGTTAAGCGTAACATATAAAAGTCATTTAATTTGATAAAGGAAACAGATATATATCATAACTTATAACTTCACTATTATGTATAAATTGCCGATAAAAAAAGACTTACAAAGATGTTCAACATCTCAATATACATTGAACTACTCAATGTGGACGAACATAGGAAATGTGTTATTAGCCGGGTACGATTCACCAAAACAATTGTAACCCTACACTTATGTACAATGTGTATTTCTCATATCACGGGAATACCCTAGTAGTTACAATTGATTAAAATGTAACCAATTGTAACATACCTGTGATAGGTAACCCAATACAAAGAGACATCCATTGAGCTGTGATGTTAACTGAAATATGTCGATACAATAGATACACACACATTTCCTCACCAACAACACGTAGGCTGTCAGAAATAGCACATTTGTTCTCAATATGTGATACCACCACCATGCCAAGAACATAGTCGTTCGAAAATACACACGCGAGATTAAACCGATAGGGTGATTAACTTTTTCCATCGTCGTCATCAATCTAATGAACCAAACAATTAGACGTCTCAACAACATGACCACAATCGTTTTCAATTAAACAGCATGTCGTTCATTGAACAATTATGATGTCTATAAAGACATGCGCGTTCGCAAACAATAATGTGTAAGTTGAATAAATTTTCATATTCGTTACGAAACGTTACATTGTGCGAAAAAATATTTAGAAATGCTGAGTAAGCAGTTAATGCACTAAGTTAAGGACGTTGGCATTTTTCGATAAAACGAGGTACGACTGTATTGTCTTAGTTTGTTAGATTGTACCTAAAATATATATATGTTGAACAAACAAATCGGTAACGATCCAATGTAAAACCTTTTAAAGCCGTCGTGGCGTTCAATGCCCTGTATATAATTATTTCGCTCGAAGCCAGACAAGTCGAGTTCGATAGTTAGGACTGTTTTGCAAGGTTTCCCGACATCAAGTGGCATGGTGTCAAACCTAACAACCGTCTTTTACGTATGTATATATGCTTCCCAATTGTAATGGTTTCCCACCAAACAAACATCTTTTATGTTTGAATATACTACCTAATGCTATTTAAACACGATGAACGAATTATTCTATTACCTGATGTTTTGAGGAATTTTCTTTGGTTATGTTTTTTGCTATCTAAATAACAATTCCGATAAAATCGTATCGACAAACGCGAACTAAATACGCCTGCTAAAGTATTTGACATTTATTGCAAATTGCAATGACAGCTTTCATTATGTTGAACAAATACTTAGGATATTTCTTTATTTGTAAATATCTAAATAGCTGCGTATATAAGATGTGGGGGTTTCCACAGTCGTGCATTGAAAGTTCTTAACCCTTTGCCAAACGCTAAATTTTCGACTGTCCCAAATTAAGAGTGTGCAGACGAAATTTCAAAATGTTATGAAATTGAAATATAATCTTCTAATATGACAGAAAACTGTGTGGGAAAAGGAGAAATTACTCGTCACAAGCAATTTCTCCTTTTCCCACAATGTTTTCCAGAATCGTCTGCAACAAACTGGTCAAATGTCGTTATTGTTTGGTAATGGGTTAAACTGAAATCGAAAGGCTGCTATCCTTGCTGGTTCGAATCCCAAGAACGTGGCTGTAAAAAGGAAACAGGAAGCTGTCTTTCCGACTAACTCACGGAATGCTGATGTTTCTACCATGCTTCTTAAAGTCTCGGAAAAGGCTTAGTTCTTGATCTAAAGTGACCGAGTTACGACATTAGGTAAGAACACGTTGTGATCAAGCAGGCGGAATTTAGCAGATTGATCCTTCATCTCATATAATTCACGTTGTAATTATGAAGATGCTTGGTATCTGACGTGGGTTTAATCGCCACAAATGTATGACTCCCCTTTTCCTATCTTAGAGCTGTTGTATGAGTATATCTAAAAAGATGCTAGTTCAGTGCTACCTTTTCCCAATCGTAATGCCGTTTTATGACTATGATTTTGTTTTTAAAAAGATGCTTCTTCACAGAAAAGAAACGTTCAAAGTCAAAATAAAATGCCATTGAAGTAATGAGGTTTTATTATTGTCGTTTGATAAACTTATTTATTTTACATTGATTGTGACTGCAGCTAGAAGCTTATTAAACTTAATAAGCTTACTTAATAAGCTTCTAGCTACAGTCACAATTGGTGTAAAATAAATAAGTTCATCAAATGACAATACAAAAATCTGACTGCCTCCATGATACTAAACCAGTTCTTGTGCAGATATGTGGGCTAAGGCCGGCAATTTTCACCTCGCTTCACGGTGATCAGTCCAATGACCCTCAGTAAAAGAGGCCGACGCGCTACCACTTTACCAAATCACCAAATTTTTAAGTAGAATTGTTGTCATTGGGTAGAGCGTCAGCTTCGGGACACAAGGGTTCGATCCTCCATTAGAATCAGGCCAATTAGAATCGGGCCATCCTCGGTACCTTTGATGAACCCACATTAGGAACGAGCACAGTTTATCAACAGTATCCAGGAAACAGAATCGAGAAGGATTATTAAATATTACAGGAAGTTGTTTCGCAAACGATATGAAATAAATACGTTTACACTGAACAAAAAGGATGTTATTTCAAGCTACAGGAGATAGCATACGTGACAAACCGTTTCCACATATTCTCGAGTCATTCTCACAAGTCTGTCATGTATGTGTGACTTATGACAGGGTTCACGGTTGTTCATGTTACATAATCGTTATTTCCTTCTTTTTATGAAGGGATTACAAATAACATTTACAAAAAGAACAAATAAACTCTCTGGTTTTAGCCATACATCCCACAAACCCTCATTCACATACAACCCCACTCACGACCACACCCGGCATGCCCCGCCCCCACATAGAAATAAATGTAAATAAAACGCACCATTCACCACACACACATTTGAACCCACACGGGTAAAAAAGTAAAAAACAAAACGAAACATGGTGATCATTGAAAATTTAACTAATACATTCTTGATATGGTCAAAAATCTAAACGACACGAAAGACATTCGCCATTTAAACTCTGCTCAAAGTTGACGGAACCATATTAACTCCTAGCTTAACGTACATTTATTGTCATACCATATATATCATTTGAGACTTTTTTATGACCGTATTATGAACTGAAATCAGCACAGGTCAGGGTTTTATGGGACTTAACTCTGATAAAGAACCGTTAAATGCTGGCCTGTCTTTCTGATGAGCACATGATAAGTTCTGAACAATATTTGCTCAGACTTTGCTTAGCGTCTTGAATCGCCTAACTCATCTATTACAAATCATGAAGGTATAACAGATGTTAATTGTATTAATGCCCTTTATCTATATAATATATATATATATATATATATATACTAATATAATAATAATAATTAATAATATATAAAATAGTCCTAAGATATCATGAGAAACATTTATCAACGCACAGAAGTTGACAGAACTCACGAAAATGGCGACTTATTGATGAATTAAGGAATTTGATGAGAGCCGAGAAGACTGGTTACAGTATGTTGATCGTATGGGACACTTTTTCAAGGCAAATGAGATCACAGACAAAGAGAAACAGAGAGCAATATTTCTGTCTGTTTGTGGTAGTAAGTTCAACAAGTTGATTTGCGACCTGTTAGTACCAGCGAAAGCGGACACCATGTCCATGGATGAACCCAAACCATCATAAATTGTACATAGATATAAGCTTCATAGTTGCTTCAAGATAACGGGACAGTCGATCGCAGACTACAATGCGCACGTTAGACACCTTTCAGTAGATTGCAATTTCGGGGACACACTTGATTTGATATTGAAAGACTGGTTGTTCGTTTCCCCGAAGTTAGTATTTACGGGAGAGCTTCTAATATACAGTAGATCTATTCCATCTTTTATATTGTGTGTAATTTTTTCTTTTTTGAGTGCTTCATTGTTATATTGTTTGATTTCATTAACCTCTAAATCAGGCATCATAAATATACATGAATGGTAACGAGTGATCTGTTTGATGTTTGTTGATACCTTGATAACCAGCATGTTATGTACAATCAACTTTCATTGTTGGGTCATTTTACATATATATATCTCTTCATAAAAATTGAAAATTACCATGAATAAATTAAATTACTTTTTTTTCTAAATATACTGTATATGACATTTGTATATAAAATAACTATACAAATTAAGTTCGGGAAACGACTCCTCGATTACTATATAAATTTACTTCGGGGAAACGATTCTTCGGGAAAACGACCGTCACCCGTTGGTCTATGGAGTGAATGTTGATAAGATCCAGCGGTGACTACTGGTCGAGACACAATTGACATTTGACAAGGCAGAAACCACGGCCAAATTGATGGAGCAAGCCTCCAAGAATGTGGTCGATTTGCAGCGTAACGAGGTAAATGTTGTGAAGACGGCTTCTAACAAACCGACGTACAAGTCTGATACCAAGAGAGAGAGATACGCGAGTGCTGGCGATGTGGCGCGGGGAATCTCATATTGCATCAATCTGTTATTTTAAGGATGCTGAGTGGCATACCTGTTACGGAAAGGTCACTTGATAACGAAATGTCCAAACCAAAGCAATCTCAGGCAAAACCCAAACCAAAGGAACAGTTTAGAGGGGGTGTGGGCTACCAAAAGAAGAAAGGCCCTAAACAGACATTTCTCCAAGAACAAGAAAACAAGGTGGACTCTGGTGATGAATATCCCGTTTTATAGCTCGGGTGAGGCAAAAGTTAAGCCCATAATGGCGACTTTGGGGATCAACGGAGTAAACATTCCGATGGAAGTCCACACAGGAGCTTCTAAAACCGTCGTGTCTGAGGAAACTGCACTAAAGGTTAATAGTGCAATGACTGTCTCTTACATCAAATTGCGGACATACACAGGGGAGGCAATTCCGATCACCGATGAGGGCGGGGAATCAATTCCGATCACCGGTGAGGGTGCGCTGGAGGTGCGATACAAATTATTTTTAAACAACCTTATATTAACAAACTAAACTTGTTTACGGTGATTATGCAATTAGAATGTTATTTTGACAAACTTTGATGTTAGTTAAGCATTTTTATTAAAAAAAACCCACATCAATATTTGTGTACATCTTATTATTGTTATTGTGTTGAACAATGAATATAGGGCTAATTCTTATTCGTCTTTACCCATTTCTTCCATATAAACCTTGGGCTGAAGACGAAAATCCCCAATTGTACAATCTTTCACCAAATTTCACACCTTTCAAGATAGAAGTCCCATCCTATCTATTTGTGTATATTGAATTGTGTTTGACACAAGTTGCGTATAAAATTTAATGCAAGTTATTATCACACTTGTCTATGAAGATTGTGGTTGAAAATGTGAGTAAAGTGTAGATCCAGAACGGAATAAGACAATTAAATGTAAAAAGAAAAGGCAGATGCCTCTAGACTGAGATTTTTCTGTGTTTTGGTGAAGCCTACACTTTTTGTATTCAATGCTATTTACAACTGATTCTTTTTTCAATCTATCTTACAGTTTGGCTTTGCAAACCGTCTTGCCATATAAACTCAAATTTGATAATCCTAAAATTAGATTGAAAACAAATGGTAAGTGTAAATTCAGAAAAATTTGAGACTTTAGAATAGACTGTTTTTATGATAACCACTTACTTGTCCAAAGTTTGTATATTGATAAGACTTTATAGGTAAAACATATGACATCTCTTCACGATTTCTATGGCTATAACTACTCACAAATTATGCAGATCTTAATCAGATGTAGGCATGTTAGGTGCACCCGTGAGTTGGATCTAGATTGATTAGTTTCGTGCTCCCAATCAGAAAGTGTACACCCAAATAAACGTGTTTACGGGATGAGGATATGTATTTATTGTCATACTAATTGTTTTTCATAAAAAAAAAATGCTCAGTAAATTATTTTAATTGTGACATTTGTAAGCAACATTTTATTCATTATTTATCATTTTGAAAATTGACTTCGAATTGTAGACGAAATGGCAGAGTACGAAACTGGAAATCACCGAATATAATACACTGCATTTTAAAGTGAGTTTTTAAATGAAAGTTTACTAGTCTACTTTGAGTATGATTTCCGTATTTTTTAGAAAAAAAAACAAAAAAAACATTTGACTTAAAAAAGGATAATGATAACTGCTGGTCATGATTTATAAGAGAAGAACATGATAATACCCTGACAAGTCAAGCATCTTGTGGAACATTGGGCTAGATTAGTTATATCTAAACAAAGGAGATTTTTTACAGAGTCACATCAGTCTGTCATGAATAAAAAGGGATCAATCGTTAAATATACCAGAATTGTAGGACACGTTAACAACTTGCAGACAGATAAGAGATAAACAACAAAGCATAAGTCACCAGCTGGCTTTACAGTTTAATTGATTCAATAGAACGTGGTTGATATACAACAGGTTGATAATCGTGTCAAACGTGTTGTATACTTCAAAAGCTGGGTCCAAATTATAGAAAAGGGTTTTTGGGTTTCTACTTCATCGGCGTGAAGACAAAGGATTTAATTATGGAGTAAGCGATTGGTCAACTCTTTGAGGGCTGCTTTCTCCACAAATAGGTAACACACCAAATAAACCAAAATAGATAAAAAAATAAATTGTTAAAAAATGGGCATATTTCATTTTCATTCCAAACCATTCAAATTGATATTTATAAATGAACATGGAGGATATTAAAATGACCATTGATCACAGAGTCCTTTCTCGTTTTCTGTTTTCGCATACACTTAATTTCCTTATCCTTGCGTTAAGAGCCTCGTTTTGGTTGATCTGAAAACGAGGCGTGATTAGGGTCCATTGTGGTTAAAGATAACGGACCAAACCTGATAGGTCGCGATTGGCTGACCGAAATCAAATTAGATTGGGATGAGATGTTCTACAACATTGGGAAACAGATCCCAGGCACATTTTAAGAAGACAGCAATGTGTTTGATGGCAAACTAGGGAAATATCGTAGTGCGAAAGCTAAGATACATGTCCCAGAGAACGTAACTCCAAAACAATTTCAAAGATAGGCCCTTGACATACGCGCTTAACCCAATACCAAACAATAACGACATTAGATCAGTTTGTTGCAGTCATTACTAGTAAACATTGTGGGAAAAAGAGGAATTGCTCTTTATGAGCAATTTCTCCTATTCCCCCAATGTTTTCTGTCCTATCAGAAGATTATATCTAAATTTCATCATCTTTTATAATTTCGTCTGCAAACTCTTTCAATTTTGGACAGTCGAAAATTCGGTGTTTGGTAAAGGGTTAAAGCAAAAATAGGTGCAGAACTTTATAGACTGACAGTCCAATTTAGATATCACAATACACTATCACAATGTGTGGCACCGATAGAGCCGGTCGTCAAATTAGACTCGTCTATCAGAATTTGTGGCGATTACAAAATCACAGTAGGCTAAACGCAGTATCGACAATTGACACCAATCGAATACCGAAAACGGTAGACTTATCCGAAAACGGTAGACTTATTCGCGAATCTGAAAGGGAATAACTTTTCAAATTTGGACATGAGCAATGCATACCAGCAAGTTGAGCTAGAAGAAGAATCCAAGAGGAACACTACCATTAACACACACAATAGGCTGCGTTTTGGTATATCTTCAAGCCCCGGAATATTCCAGCGAATCATGGAATATATACTTCAGGGTATGGAAGGCATATGCGTTAGTAGACGACATTCTGATCGCAGGACGGTGACTGAGTTCAGTCACCCAGCACAACCAGATCTTGAATGAAGTGCTTGCAAGGTTGGAGGCAGCAGGATTGAAGTTGAAAAAGAGCAAGTCAAGGGATCAATGCAATACTATAGTAAGTGCTTCATGTTTGTGAAGCACTTACTATAGTCTTGCACTGAACCATCGAAGTGCATCTTTTTGGCCCGTGAGGTGTTGTATCTTGGACAAAAGATAAATGAAGAAGGCATAGAATCACTACAGGCAAAGATCACAGCCATCGAAGAAATAGAGAGGCCTATCAACAAGAAAGAGTTGCAAAGCTATCTCGGACTGATAAACTACTATGTCAGATGTCTCCCGAACATTTCGACAGTGTCCACAACTCTCTGTCAGTTGTTGAAGAAAGGCGAACAGTTTGAATGGAGTCAAGCGCAAGAAAAGGCGTGGTCAACATCTTAAGAGAAGCTCGTTCAGTTCAGTTCAAAGTGCTCATGCATTTTTAGGCGAACAGTTCGAGTGGAGTCAAGAGCCAGAAAAGGCGTGGTCAACATCTTAAGAGATGCTCGTTCAGTTCAGTTCAAAGTGCTCATGCATTTTTAGGCGAACAGTTCGAGTGGAGTCAAGAGCCAGAAAAGGCGTGGTCAACATCTTAAGAGATGCTTGTTCAGTTCAGTTCATAGTGCTCATGCATTTTTAGGCGAACAGTTCGAGTGGAGTCAAGAGCCAGAAAAGGCGTGGTCAACATCTTAAGAGATGCTCGTTCAGTTCAGTTCAAAGTGCTCATGCATTTTTAGGCAACAGTTTGAGTGGAGTCAAGAGCCAGAAAAGGCGTGGTCAACATCTTAAGAGATGCTTCAGTTCAGTTCAAAGTGCTCATGCATTTTGATTTGTCAAAAGCAATTATCCTAACCCGCAACGCTTCAGCTTCACCATACGGAGTAGTGGCTGAGTTATCCCACAAGATGAAGGACGTTCAGAGCATCCAATCGTGTTTGCATCCAGAACATTGACGTGTAGTGAAAAGAATTACAGTCAGATGGAAAAAGAAGAACTGGCCATAATCTTTGGATGAAACACAGAAAGAATATTGGCTACGCTCTGGACACAGAATTGCTAACCACTGATCGATGGCATGGCAATTGAGCACTATGCAATTACATTCAAGCAGATCTTGTTTCATTTGGGTTTTACAAAGTGTTAACAGAACATGTATTTCAGTTATATTGTGACTCCTGGCTTAAAATAAAAAGAGGAAGACCCTTAACATAAACATCCTTAATCCATATAGCTCTGGAAATGACTTCATGCTTATGCAAAAAGGTTAGATCAAGGCCAGCCACCAAGTAAATTGGCAGCTGGCCTTTGATCTGACCTGTTTGTTACCCAAGGTATTTTTCCTCATCAAAATTATGCAAATATTTAAGGTTTCGGAAATACAGACAACGCTAAATTCTATTATTAGAAAATTACCCAGCATTCTAAGGGTTAATGGTTGGACAAGCAACATCCAAGAAGATGTTCGAGTTCTCGTTTTCAACAATTTGTAAAAACATTCTTAAACAAAAAAGAATTTAAAAGTGTAGAAATTGTCATAATCCATAACTAAACAATAGCAACATTTAACAACTTTCTTGCAGACGACTCTGGTAAACATTGTGGGGAATGGAGAAATTGCATCATTTAACCACTATGTTGCAGACCACTCTGGTAAACATTGTGGGAAATGGAGAAATTGCTCGTGACAAGTGACTTTTCCTTTCCCCACAACTTTTTCTGCCCTATCAGAAGATTATTTTCTATTTTCATCCTATTTTGAAATGTCGTCTGCAAACTCTTTCGATTTGGGACAGTCGAAGAAAATTTGGCGTTTGGTAAAGGGATAACTAAGAAGACAAACTATTTAAACTTTGGGAGAGTTGAGTCACTCTGTCCATAACCCTAACCTTATCCTCAGGTTTCAAACAATCCCCGAATCTCTGGGCAAACTTATCAGGATGCCATCGTATTTGTTGGTCCCTGAAGTACTTTTTAAAGTCAGATCCACCTTTATCAAGTCCTTCAAACAGTACTTTTACATCATCACATGCTGACGAGTCTAGACTTGGCCACGGAATATCTCCATACCCTAAATCTGTTTTAATCTTCCTTTCCAGTACCTCCTTATATTTCCTTTCGTATCTAATTCGGCGTTTGAGAATTCTAAGCACAGCCTCTTCTCTGGAATTGTCTTTAAACTTGTCACGCATTTTGGATCGGATCTCTTCCAAATTTTCTGGTCCAACTTGCTGTTTAGGTTGATTCTGTGTTTTGGATTTCTTTGACCGATCTTTAGAGGTGTATGTATGTGACCATGACCTTTTCTTTTCATAGTATTGCGAACGAATTCTGTCGGCCCAGTCGTCGTACGTTTCTTGCTGGCCACCATAGTCCTCGAAATCTATAAAAAAAAAAGTTAATACAAGTTTTTAAAATAAAAAAAATAACAGAATCTTCAGAGACCAAAATAAGAAGAATTATTAACAAGCCTACTCATCTATTACTTAACCAAACCCTTGATTGTATTATTTCAAAAGGGTGTTTTTGGCAGTTTATTAGGACCAGCAATGGACATTAACAACTCTTTGATTTTGGGGGGTACAGTTTATTTTACAAACATTTACTGCATTTCTGTTGAACCATCCAAAAGTGATGCCACTGGAATAATTATTAGAATTGTTACTTCCAAGAGATTTCAATGAGTACCTACAAAACAGGATTTGTCTTATTTTTCTTGGGTGTGTATAGGGTTAAAAGCTGTGGCAACAATAATTTAGCAATATTACAGCTTTCCTGAGTGATTCAGTGATTCACCAATACATGTACTAGGTTTGAGCATTAAAGAGTCTTGCCTATGGTTGATCCCATAAAATCTCCTTGTTTTTTATGTTTTACACATAAATAAACTTTGCATGTTTTCTTACTATTAAGACCAGTCAATTTTATTCAAAATCAAATTTCAAACCATTCAGGTTCCTATGTTATACAAACCATACAAGCACTCAGAAAAACTGCAAAATTGGGTAAAAAAAAGTAATAAATTAAGATATAATATGCTCAAACATAGCAAAACACCACAAGAGCATGAGAATATAATACCTGCACTATTTTGAATGAGCTATTTTCGCACATTATTTACCCATCAATTTAACTTCATCATTTACATTTGAGTAGCATCTATAATAGCAAGATCATTTATCCAATACCACCAATGTGAACATTTAAAATGGAGATATTTTCCGCTTTCATGAGTTCCAGATGTTTCTTGGCTGACCTTGTTTTATTGCTAATTGTAAACAAACCTTACTGATTTAATCTTTTAAAGACATCATGTGAACGTGTTACCAACTAAGTTTCTCTGTAAAAGGGAATTTAAAGTATGTTTAACTTCATTGTCAATTATTCTAGAACCTTCATGTAAAAATATCTTCATACATCTACCTTGCTGATATCGTCCAACACTTTCAAAATACTCCTCTTGGCATTCTGCTGCCAGCTTGTCTCTCCACCTCACATCATCTGCTTCGGAATCGGCATCAGATAGTGATGAGCTACTGGCCTGTAAAACCAGTAATTTCTTCATAAATCATTATTAAAATGGATAGTAAATAAACTGCCAAAGGACATTCACAGTTTTATTACAGACCCCAAATGCTAACCATAAGACCTTCGAATTTAATAAATATATATATGTTTTCCTGTATTAAATATTTTGTAAGAAAGATCAGAAAACAAAACAAAAAGTATCAATTCATACCTTTAGGCCTATCATAAATAGTTCATACAGTTGGTTGTATGATTTACTTGATGATAGATATTGAAATCGTAATAACTACAGGATTACTATTTCCTCTTTTTGACAAGATTTCCAATGTTGACAACTAAACATATTTTTTTTCCAATCATTCACATTACAATTAAAAGATGTTAATTGCTTAATGAGGAATGGGTACTATAACTTTTTAAACTCTATACAGCTGTACTATATAATTTCAAATCCAAAGCATTATACAGTCTAACTTGTGTTTAGCAGCCACCCTTTTAAGCAGCCAACCTGCCTTAAACAACCACTGCAGAAAGTCCCATTGTTCAATTTATAGTGTACATCAACTTGTGTTAAGCAGCCAACCTGTCTTAAACAGCCAGTTTACTCTGTCCCATAGGCTGGCCTCTTAACACAAGTTTGACTGTACATTAAAGGCTCATGAAAGGAGAATAAAGCTTCATCAAAATCATTTGGTAAACCATTAGTCAGATTTGGGCAGATTCAATGAGAAATAACCTGGATTAGCCAGTCTAATAATTCTGATTGCCTGATACTTTATCTCTGACCTGGTCATATGATTCACAATTTTTCTAACTAACCAGCCAGAATTTTTTATTTTAAATATGTAAACTAATAGATTGTTGATAAACATGATGGAATTGGAGACAACTAAATTTCAAGCACAAAATAACTTATGTTAAAGGAATTTATTAAATAGGGTCTCACAGCACTCGTAAATTAATTTTTATGACTTTTATGAACCTCATAAAAGAACTCCATTCATTTTTTCAGTAATTTATTTGTACTCATATCCTTTCATGTGCCTTTAAGGTGTTCTCTGCCAAAAGGAAAATATATAAAGGTACAAAAAAATGTTTACAATCCTAGCTTGATGACAGAATATGTAATTTACTAACCTCTGAGTCCTTTCTGTGTCTACATCTTACAAGCTTGTGCAGTATGGACCTGCATGATTCCTCGGCATGGTTTGTTGCATCTAAACACTTAGGAAACCTTTCTATCAGTGGCAAAACGAGATCTGTGTAACCTTAAAAAAAAATGAACAAAACTGCAAACCCTAACCCTTATAGTGCTGGAACCGATTTCATGCTCATGCAAGCCGGTTAGATCCAGACCAGCTGCCAAGAAAATTGGTGGCTGTCTTGTGATCTAACCTGTTTGCTACCCTGAGTATAATGACGATTTAACTTATTCCCCTTTGGCATTTAGTTATGGAACTTAAGTCTAAATTGATTCGGAAACAAACTCCTACAACTAATATAATTCTATCTTAATTATTTTAAACTTATCTATTTTACATCGATTGTGAAACAAGTTTCTCACAGATCAGATTAATCACTCTCGATTCTGCTTCCTGGATACATAACCAATACTGGCGCTGAATGTGGATTAATGAAAGGTTGCAAGGCAGATCCTGCTACTCACGGGATTCGAACCCACCACCCTCTTGTCCAGAAACCAATGCTCTACCCCTGGACCACTGTCCTCTAATTCTAGCATAGGGCCATTTAACAGCAAATTGTATCATAGTGAACCAGCCTAAGCAGCACTGACAGATTCTTGAACATTATATGCTTAATCTTTTTTAAGTTCAAAACATTCTCTCTTATTCCCAGTAGCAGTATAGCAAAGTAACACATAAATATCTTTCTGAGACACTTTCAATGACATGTCACATTGCAATATCGTACTTTCATTTATTAAGATACTATCCATGTTTATCCATGTTTTGAGTTACGCAAACATTTTCCTGAAATTGTTCAGTAAAATGTTACCCTGGGGTGGGTATCAACGTACTAATGATATCATATTATCCCCAGTGATAACAAAATCACTTACAGTCGGTAGCAGAGCTATGTTTTAGGGACTGTTCATTGATCAGAGCCCTTTGCAAGGCAATATGTAGAGGGGTGTTACCCAATTCATCCGTTTGTAGACCATTTACAGACTCCATCAACAGAAACCTGAAAGAAAAAGGTTACAAGGTAGAATCAATTCGAAAAGCAAAAGGACACAGATTACATCAAAACCAGGATCTTTTTCCCTGGAATAGGGAAGAGGACTAGGTCTGTCCATTTTGGGAATTTTTGTCAAAGGAAATGCTGAATTGGGAAACAAAAAAAGCTGGTGTATCGTTTAAATCTTTAGGAAAACTGCATGATTTGAAAGAAATTTCCTATTTCGAAGGTGCCCTTTGATAAGGAAATAGCCCTGATATCATGTCATAGTACCACTTTTTCTGCCATATTCAGGGATAGAGGATGTTTCTTATCCCTTTGTTTAATCAAGGTTTGACAGTGTGTCACTAAATTTTCAGTTATACTGCAATTCCAAACTCATCATGGATGGTTGAAAACATTTCACTGAACTGCCCATAATTTCAAAAAGGCCATTTAACCCATTACCAAACTATAACGACATTAGACCAGTTTGTTGCAGACAACTCTTGAAAACATTGTGGGTTAAGGAGAAATTGCTGTTAACGGGCAATTTTTCATTGTCCTACCGCCAGTAAACACGGAACAACTATGACGAGACGTAAAGCTTATTTATTGCTCAAACAACATTAGCGCTGGAACTCCATACAAATGGCGGACAAAGAGAGAGGGGAGATAATCCGTGATAACAGCCTACAGTATATCTGTACTATTTCAATACACACTAGACATATAGTGGCGCAACCTTCCTTCTTTCTCTTTCCTTGAAAAAATAAAACATTTCTGTTCTCAATGGAAAACAATATATATATATACAGAGAGAGAGGCAAAAAGCATACTTGTGCCAAAACACTGAAACCATATCGCTATTGAATATTTACCTTACTTTGTGGATTAATCATGTTTAAGAACAAAACAAAACATTTCCTGCACATGAAATTGCTATAAGAGCGTACCTCAGGCGCATGAAATTGACTAGACGTGCATATCACTATTTTCTGATGTATGACTCTGTTAATAATCAGAAACTTTGAGTACTTATCATTGAAACTAAAATTTTTAGACTAGCTATTCCCAACACACTAAATGTTAAATTATTGACACAGTTAAAGTCTACAGCTCAAGATGTGACATAGTCCTTCAAATACTCCGGTGGTTTCCGACTGCGATGAGCCATACGGCGGGGAGCTTGTTGGTCAAGTAGTTGGCTATCGTCGAAAGTTTCTTCAGCCATTTCGACAGTTTGTGTATTAAGAAACGAATCGAAGGGTCCGTTCAAAACGTCTTCCTGGGCGTCATTCGGTGGAACAATTAATGCTGGTGGGATGTCTATTGTCGTTTGATCTAGGTCCAGATTGTCCATAGGCGTTGTGTCGGTATCCTCTTCATTTTCACAAATGATTTGGTCCTGTATTAAACTGCTAGAATTTATCTCAGAGTTGACACGATAACATTCTGATTGTTTCACTTTGTATGATGACGCGCGTAACTGATTTCCGACGAATTTTTTTATGAAACACCACTCTCCGTCCATAGAAACTACAATATATCGGTCCCTGGCACGAGTCTTCTGTTTGTCGGAATACAGATACACAATATCTCCTACACTAATATTTTCGGAATATCGAGAGTATTGCGGACATTTCGATTTCTCGCTATATGTGTGGTTCTTTTCACGAATCGTGTGTTGTTTCATGATTAAGGCCTGATCCGAAATTGGGAGTTGTTCATGGGTGAACTGATTTCGTTGTGTCCACATTTCTCGTGCTGACAGTCCTTGATTGCGGATACGCGAGTTTAACCTTGCAACACAAATAGCTAGTTCCAAAGGCGATACTGTGCCACCTCCGGGTTCATGGCGGAGCAGCTCTATTTCGAGTTCAGCAATCCCTTTTTCAGCGACAGGGTTTTTGTTCGCATTTTTAATCCTCCCGATTTGAAGTGATATGTGAAATTGTTTTAATGACGCGTCGTCTCTCAAAGATGCGAAGCCAGGAGCCGGGTCAACTCGAACAACCGCACCCGGTCCATCAAGTGGATGTAGGCCTACAATTAACTGAATCAATGAATTGCGCAATGTATTGCGTTTCTCGTCTTCTATTAAGCATGCCGATGTATAAGATGTGACAGTTTCCCTGACTAAGAGAATCAATTGACGGTTGCGCTTCAACACATCTGCAGCAAAGTTCATGCCTATTGCCTCTGGGGGATCCTCAGATGATTGCTTAATGAGGTTGTCTGGAAAGCTTTGTAATGAAGCACACGTATGACAGGAACCATGTAATCGATCGATAGCCTTTGACAAGTCCAGAGCAAAGAAATTTCTCTTAACGACAAGCTGGAGTTGATGCCTTGATGGGTGATCCAATCGGATATGTAAAGCCATGATCAGGCCGTCTAAAACGCTTCTTGGGACTACTATCAAGTCCGTTGGAGGAAGGAGAGGATCGTTTCGGCGAACAATGAGTAATCCATCCCTTGCTACAGACGCGACACTTAGATACCTTTTGACGTCTTTAATGTTGGTGAGCTTTTTTGAAGGACGTGTACCCTGTTTTAAGTGTGCCATTACCCGGCGCAAGTCCGGACATTCAGACTGTACATCCTTCCAAGCCGCGCGCGAAGTGAAAGGTAGTTTACTGGTATTGTCTATTATGTCCTGAATGCTTACTGATCTAACAACCGAGTCTTCTAGGGTGCAAATAAATGTGCAAACTTGACATTTTGGCTGGTAACAGTCTGGGGCATTTCGGCTTGCGAAATCAGAAGGAATGTTGGCGGTGCCAGAAAGATGTTTGACGGTTGTTTGATATCGACTTACGACGGAAAGGAACTATGTTACTCTCGGACTGGCTGAAAATTCACCGCGAGATAACTTCGAAATGGCTTGCACACACGGTTTACTGTCGGTCAATACACAGGCTTGGTGTTCTGATTGGATAATAAATGGAGCAAAATGCTTCACAGCTGCAGCGATGCACAATGCTTCAACCTCACAAGGTAGCCATGTCACTTGGTGCTTCCTTAGCTTTGCACTAAAGAACCCAGCCAGGAGAAGCCTGGTGTTTCGGGTCACATATAATGTTGCGCTGATGCCATGCTTCGAAACTGATCCGTCGGTTACGATCCATAGTTTATCACTCGCTTTTGGGATAGTGATCGATTTGTTTGATTGAAGCGACTGTTGGGCAGTCTTGAAATCTGTCATTAATGTATCTGTCCAATTGATCTTGTCACGGGATTCCAGTCCAGCTATAGCTTGATCTAGTGAAGACAGAATACTGGAACAATTTGGTAGGACTCTTGCTAGCATCTTATAGGCACCTATGAAGGATCGCATACCATGAACCGTGTCAGGTGGTGGACACGAAGACAACACTGCAATCTTATGGGGGCTTTCTGAGATTTGGCCATCTGTCCAAACCCATCCAAGAATCGTTGTGGTTCGTGGACAAATGATTGTCTTTGATGGAGATAGATGTAAGTTCGATTCTTGCAACGCCTGTAACACACGGGCCCAATTTGCAACAAGTTCCTCAGGTGTATTTCCCCCACAATAGAGATCATCTGCCAATTTAGCAACGCAGCCATCTTGCAAACAGTCACCTAAGACACGGCACATTAATTCCTCCAATGCTGTTTCGGACCCTGGCATGCCCATAGCACACTTGGTATATACACGAACGCCTCGAAATGGAGTAGCCACACCACAATATTTCATTGATGTACGCGCCAATGGTATCTGATAAAACGCGTTTGACAAGTCCGACACGATAATATATTTCCACTGACCAATAGTTCGTAGAATTGAATCAACATCAGGCATGAGGGATGGCTGAGGTTTACTGTACTGTCCAACTTCAGCAAAGGCTGTAACTAGGCGGAAGCCTCCAGAAGACTTCTTGACAAGAAATGATGGATTAAGATACTCTGCTGTGATTCCAATATCCTCTGGTCGCTTGAAAACCCCCTGTGCCTCTAGTTCATCAAATTTCCCCTGTAATTCAACCAGCTTGTTTCGAGAATACTGAGGAACGCGGCCTTTTCTTTGTGGCGGTTCAACGGGGCCCATATTTACAACAGCTTCGAATGGACCAGCTGCGCCGTTGTATCCTTGTAGGTCAGGGCTGAAAATTTGATCATACTCCTTAAGAAGCTCCTTTAATTGGCTTCGATTCTCGAGCGGCAAGATATTGTCAGGGTCTAATGTAACTTTGCCTGAAAAATAATCTTTAACAGGACTTCGCTGCTCCTGTGGATTCAGCATTGTAGGTGGGGCTATGCAGTCATTCAACCCAGGAGAATGAGTATACAGTACTTGACATACATGGTCATTCTTCCTGAGTTGTTGGGGTTCACATGTGTCATTGTAGAGACGGATCTTTCCCGCTATTGTCTCAGTGATTTGTGGGCGTGGCCAATCACGAGTACCTTTTGGAGTGTCGTCTACTCGGGGCTCGATGGCGAGAGTGTAGTCATCTTTGGAGTCAAGGGGAGAGTCAAGTTCGACAAAACTACCTGGCCAGACAGTGGTAGACTTTGCTCTTAATACAAATGCTTGGGTTCGACGGATGCGGTTTTCTTTTCGATCTGATGAAGAACCATATTTAATGACATCACACCCTTCTATGTTGATCTGTTGTATTGCTGGTCTTACTGATATGTCGTTACTTGACATGAAAGGAATGCCTCCTAAAACGTCAACATCTAGGTCACTGACAACAAGAGCTTCTAGGTAAAGATCGGTGTTCTCTCTCGATAGAGTCATACGAGTTTCACCAACGATTTGTAGGGGTGTTACTCCATCTGCTTGTAAGGCACTTTGTTTACTTTTGGTAATTACTGCTCCTATCGATCGTGCAGTAGATTCTCGAATCATGCTAACTTCTGCTCCAGTATCGAGTATAAGCTGTAATGGGTAATGTTTGTAAAATGCCTTAAAAAATGGGGACTGTTTTGTAATGACGCGGCGCAAAGAGGCAACAACGCGTAACTTATGTGGTTCATTGTCAGCCATTTCGTCAATTGGTGAAGGGAATTCATCTTCGCCAGACTCGGGATCATCATCAATGGGTATCGTCTGTCGTGCTTTTGTCATGTACAGTCTATCTCCCTCAGGTAAGAATTTACAGGTGCTGAGGTAATGTTGGTAGGACCTGCCAGCCTGTTTACATAAAACACAAGTCTTTTGTGGCCGTTTTTGATATGCGTTACTTCGAGATGATCCACGCTGAGTACTTTTAAATGCTGTTCTAAGAACTTTGGCATCGGCAATGGAGTGAACCTCATCTAACAAGCTATCCAGAGCCATGGAAATTTCTGGCTTGAGGGATGCCAGTGTTTGTGAGCGCAGCTCTGTGCCATATCTTTGTTTGACAAGGGAGGGTAGTTCTGGGTGAATCAGCCTTAACCATGTAAGAACAACTAAGTTTTCAAGGGTAGGAGAAAGTTCTTCGTCTTCTTCAGGTACATTCCCATGGTGCTTAATGGTACCACCAGCATGCAGGAGGTTATCTTCAACAAAACTGGTAAGTCTCTGGTAAAGGTCCTCTGGTCTCTCATTGGGTTCAAGCCGGATGTTATTGAAATCAAGAAAATGGCTTCCTGACGTCTGAAACCCGTAATGTAGACGTATAGATTGCCACACCCCTTTTATTGATGTTGAACTCTTAACAATGGTATTACGAGATATAACTGGGCAGTAATTCGCAATTTGACCCAACATAAGCTCAAGTTGGGTACACTTCTGGACGGCAGAACGTCGTGCCGCTTCCTGGACAGCTTCACCATCGTCGGTAAGTCCTCGAAGGGGAGTAGCATTTGTTTTCTTACCCCAAGTAAAATCGTCAATAAGGAATCGGGCAAGATTTGGGTCCAGAGAAAGGGTGTATTGTAAGTTCTGTCGCCAGGCCTCAAAGGTCGTAATGTTTTCATTTTTACTTAAAGCCCATTGTTTTGGTGCTCTTGCGCCTGCCATGATGTCTATTGAGACAGAGTTTAACTAGTTGTTTACGTATAACAGCTATAAGTAGAAGCTGCCTCGTCAATCACTGAGCACGTGGGTTGTTGTATTTACCGTTGTTAATCGTTCTTTTGCATCGAACTGGGTATTTCTCGCTGTGTAGAGATGGGCGAAGGGTTCATGAAGCCGCTGCCACCACGCCAGTAAACACGGAACAACTATGACGAGACGTAAAGCTTATTTATTGCTCAAACAACATTAGCGCTGGAACTCCATACAAATGGCGGACAAAGAGAGAGGGGAGATAATCCGTGATAACAGCCTACAGTATATCTGTACTATTTCAATACACACTATACATATAGTGGCGTACATCCCACACCCTATCAGAAGATTATTTAACCAATTTCATCACATTTTGAAATGTCATCTGCAAAGTCTTTCAATTTGGGACAGTTGAAAATTTGGCATTTGGTAATGGGTTAAGGTGTAGAGAGCCATTGGCATTCTTTTCGTCTCAAGAAAATTCAAATATAAGTACTTGTATATGGGTCCATGTGGAGAGGGGCCCGGGCCATGTGATTTTAAGTTCTAAACTTGTGGTTACTCGCCTAACTTCAAGGTCACTGAGGCTCCCTTTTCATACTTATTTGACTTAGACCTTTTTGCATTGAGCAATAACTCCTATCATCTAACTTCTAAGCCTATTTAAAGGCAATTTTCTTGTTGAATCATTTTGACTATGGGGCCTCTTAACATGAAAGACATGGTTAATTTCAAAACATTTGCCAAGTACAGTAAATCTAGGGTTCAGTGCAAGACTGTAGTAAGTAAGTGCTTCATTGAATGTATATTTTTTTCGTAAAAATCGACCATAACTCCTTGACATACAATACAATACCTATGACGCTCTTTATAAATTATATCAGTTATCACTTGCAGGTAATCAATAAAATTTGAAAATACTGCTTCTCGTTATTCTTCAATGTTACTGTATATTCTTATGTATGTGAACAACCAACAGCAACCATGATAAGATTACAACAAATACAATTATTTTGATTCTTACTTGAGAACGGTTCCTGAGCCATTTTTACAGCAGTAATGCAGCAGGTTTCTCTCAGACCTCAACTGTATGTCGTTGAGGCAGATTTTTCTCTTCCTCACATAAGACCGTAATTTACTTGGTCTATCATCCTTGATGTATCTCTTCATCTTTCCAATCTGATCTTTACTCATCACTTATTTTCTTTCTTATTCTAAGGAAAAAACAAAATCAATCATTGAATTATAAGACAAACATAGAGCAACTCTAGTAGTCAAAATAATTCAACGTGAAGATTGCATTCTATTTCCTGATGGGGCAATGTAACGTTGAAATTTTGAAAGATCCAAATAATGCTGGACTTTTTTTTATTCTAATTTTCAGATTTAAAGCACAAATGTCTATTCAAAGTCAGTTGATATAACAAGATATGTTAAATAAACTTATATACCACCAAACAATGCCATCAATTATAGTTAAACAATAAAAAAAATGCTTAATATGTTTTCCCATGACAGTGCGCAGAAAAATTATCGGGAGAAAAAAATCATCAACTAACGATAATTAAACCGTTCTTACAAAGTTGATATGCGGAATACAGACTTGTATGTAAAGTGCATTGATAGATTAAAAAACGATGTACCTTGTTTCGCCCCATCACTAATTATTCATCCTATACCGATTCGCCGCGTCTACCATTCAGTTTGCCCCACCAGGTTATTACATCACCTATCTACGATAACAGATTAGCCCCATATCTTAGATATCTTTATACACCTTATCAATTTCCAACCCCACATGTGGTATGAGTTATGTGATGTCACCGCCAATCAGGACTAATGATATATATATACTAAATAATTATTATAATGAGAATATTTTATAATAGAACTAAGTGACCTTATTCATTTAGACAAAACGACCATTTCAATATATTTGAAATATGTTACAGCATAAAAGCGATATATTCAAGCATGGATACCAAACTTGTTATTGTAGGACAATATGTAAAGATAGTATTGTCGTGTTTAAGTGATTTAGCTTATTTAGATTTGTTACTTGCATTTTGATTAATACCTGATATGGATTATGGGAAAAAGACTCAAAGTCAACAGTATTTCATGGAAATGTATTCTTATTATGAATGGACACTATGCCAATGAATTAATACTGGGGCGAATTGATATGGTTCATGGGGAAACAGACATATCAGTCGGTGCGAATTGAATAATGCCTCGGGGCGAGTCGGTATTTTCATCATGGGGTGAAAGTTTATCGGGGTGAAAGGTTATCGGGGCGAAACGTCTGCAACCCTTAAAAAAGGATTAATCCAGAACTGTGAGTAAAATAAATAATTCTATAATTTTCAATACTTATGGAAATATGGGACTTCAATCGGTACAACAAAGTTTTTGTCGCAAGTGGCCACCATTAAATGAATGATTCAAAAATCTAACGTGGCAGGAGATATAGCCTGATACAAAAACTTCTCAATATTTTCCGATTGCATCAAATTAGTTTGACTTCTCTTTAAGCATTGTCTTATACAACATTTAATTGGTGTTCAAAGAAGATAAAGCAGGTTAAAACCTCTTTCATATTGATACCTCTTTCATCCATGATCTAGTCAAACTAATTTGACGCAATCCGAAAATTTTGTTGCAAGTGGCCACTTTTAAATGAATCGTTTCGAAAGTTTGACTTGAAGGGAGATGCAAAATGTTGTCAATATTTCCTGATCGCGTCAAGTTTGTTTGACTAAGCCTCCCATTATCGAGCACCTGCTCATGACAAAAATGCAAAATCATAGAAAACCGATCATTGAAGTGTCTAAGAGTAAGACAACGTACAAAGTTACGATCTGTTTATGGTGCGAATCACGCGTAAACAATTTCGGAAATTCTCTCCCTCTTCTCCCGGAAGGCGAATGCTAAACAGCAATCTTAAACAAAGAAAGGTTTGATGAAAAGGTTAACAACTTTGTAGAGTGAAAACTGATTTTACCTTTGATCTTGATGAAGTTTTGAGAAAATGAAATTAACGTATCGTATAACCCTTGTTAAGGGAGGTCACTCCAATGACATAATTTTCGGAGTTTTTCTTCTTGGATAGAGATTGTAAATTTATATTTGCTTTAATATTCTTATTGAAAGTATTTTTTAAAATGGTTTAAACCCTCAATATTCGAAAAATGAAGTATTGCAAATATGACGCTATACGACTATTTCTATGCTTTATATGTCTTAAATCCATTTTGGCGATACGACATTTTTGTTTGTTTTGGTACAGTTCGAGAACCAGTCGATTGTTCCGAAACAAAAATTCACTTCCTTTTCCTGTTATACGAACATGGTGAGTGACAGAAACAATTATCCGAGTTGAAATATCTGTCCAATATCTCCATTATTTGAATCAATCGTAAACTGCTTATGATATTTTCTTATTTAGGATAGAATTGTTATTCATTTTACCGATTGATTAATCAATATTTATTTTGATTTAGCGTACAAATACAGCAAATGTAAGATAGTAATTTGGACTCCAAGTCTGCAGGACGATAGTTTAGATTGCATGTTCCCCAACAGTTGATGCCCATGACCCTTTTAAACCCTTATATGATAACATACAAGTGATGATTTGTTGGTTGTGATAGTTATCATTGTTTAATTTTTGAGCAATGCCTCTGTTTAAAAACGCATTTGAGGTCCGTAAGCCTCGATTTGTCTCGAATAAAAGTTCTAGCGAAGCCCAACTCAAAATTGGATTCATTATAAATCTAAACTCCATAATGTTACATGTATGGTGGGCGAAGTCCATGTGCAATGTTTGCACCAAACGCTTATCATTTTAACCTACAAATCGAACATTTGATGCTCTTTTTCCTGCCATGAGAATAGTTAAGTATTGAAGTAAGGTCTACTATTCCGGAGGAGCCTCATAAATTGGTGACATTCAAATGTTTATTATGTTTCCTTTATCTGAAGCAAAATGATTCTGTACTCAATTAGAATTGCTTAATGAAAAGTCATTGATAGAACTGTCATGTTGTATTTCAACCAAATGGATGATGAAGACACCTCGTTATGGAGCATGGTCCCATACTTGTGCAAGGAATGGATCCATCAGGGCTTCTTCAACAGCAAACTCATCATATTTTTAAACATTATTTAACTTTTAACCATTACCAAGCTTCTAGATAAGCGTTGTAACATTTCATTGCTGCTAAAGACCTGAAAAGTAAAGATAGATAAATGAAGAAAGTATGATTGAGGATTGGGTGAAAATCTTTTTCATGTAACTTAAAGGACTCATTACTTCATTACTTGTTTTTGTTCCCTTCACAGCCAGTCAAAAAGAAAGGGTTGAAGGGCAAGAAGAAGGTGGCTGCGGCCCCTTTGAAGGCTAAGAAATTGGCCGAACAGAAGAAAGTTGTCAATCCCCTCTTTGAGAAGAGACCCAAGAACTTTGGCATAGGTAAATATTTGTTATTAACAAGTCAATGTTTAAGAATATGCTGTTTTGGGTAAAGATGTAAGAAGAATTCAAAGGTAAAGCAACCAAATGAAAATGTGTTGATAACTTTCAATTTTACGCCAATCAAATTTGACTAAAATGCATTAAGATATTTGATCTGACATGTGAGTGAAAGATCTGAACTTGTTGAAGTAAGCTTTATAAATTTGATTTGTAAGTTAGTTATAAATTGAAGGTGATGTGAATCAAATTAGTCTCATTCTTCCATCTTAACATGTAAAAAGGAATATGTTGTTGCAACACATTATTTCATTTTAAGTTAATCTTAACAAGAAGTTTGTGAAATATTAAGATATTTAATTTTTCTTTTACAGGTCAGGATATTCAACCCAGGCGTAATTTGGGTCGATTCGTTCAATGGCCAAAATACATCAAGTTGCAGAGACAGAAGGCTGTTCTCCTGCAGAGACTGAAGGTTCCTCCACCAATCAACCAGTTCACACAGGCTCTTGACAAACAGACAGGTAAACAAAATCTGGATGTGTGAATAAGTTTGGCAGTGGCTAAGCTGCTCTAAATTCTTAGACATTCTGACAATGATCCAATACATTCCATATTGCCATCTTTCAAATAGAAAAGACAAACTTGTGTTTACTCTAGGATGCAACATTCCCCTACTTTTTCATCGATTCTTCGAAATTTGTAACTCAGTGGGGAACAAACTATTAAAAATAATATTTGTGAAACTCCATCAACAAACATCATGACCAAGATGGCTTGTTCACGTTAATATGTCAGGGGCCTATAAAAGGCTACTTGCCAATTGGAAATTTATTTAAAATCATGCAGTTTTCCCAAAATTTCCAAGTCATACCAGATTTTTGGCTTCCCAATTCAGCAATTCCAGCAAAAAAAATTCCCAAATTCAACAGGCTTTGTCCTCTCCCCAATTCATAGAAAAAAAGCTGAGCAAGAGCAGGCATGGTTATTGATTTTCTATTGGTTTATCAGAGAAGTTTGAACTTTAAACTGAAGGCACTGGTAATTTATGAAACACTCTCTGAAATAAACCAATTTATCCTTTTTTTAAAACAGCCTCTCAACTGTTCAGATTATTGGACAAGTACAGGCCAGAAACCAAAATGCAGAAGAAAGAGAGACTGAAAAAACGTGCTGAGGAGCGAGCCAAGGGAAAGCCTGATGCCCCAACAAAGAGACCCCCTGTAGTAAGGCAGGGCACCAACACTGTCACCAAATTGGTGGAACAGAAGAAAGCCCAGCTTGTTATGATTGCCCATGATGTTGACCCACTTGAGGTAAGAACTGTCTTAACATGGTTTAACCCATTACCAAACAATAATGACATTTAACCAGTTTGTTGCAGACGACTCTTGAAATCATTGGGGGAAAGGAGAATTTGCTCAATAAGAGCAGTTTATTATTTTCCCTCAATGTTTTCTGCCCTATCAGAAGATAATTTTTCAATTTCATCACATTTTGAAATGTCTGCAAACTGTTTCAATTTGTGAGTCGAACATTTGGTCTTTGATGAAAGTTTAAATGTCTGTTCATCTATGTATTGATATAAGCACAGATTAACAGGCATTACCTCCTTTCAGGAAGAAACCTTTGGTTAGGTTGCTAAATAAAGTTTTGTGCAATTGGCTTCAAGTTAAGGATGAGGACTATCAAGTTAAGGATGAGGACTATGAGTGTGTAACTGATGCATGAAAGTCTATTTTGGTTTCCAAATGTTTAATTGATTGTCATGATGTGTGAAATAATGTTGAATTTCTTCAACTGAATTGTATTGAGGACAACATGAATGCTGAACAATCAATTAAAATCATCTGCGACTGATAGTTGTCCATGCCAGAAGCCAACTTGAGAGATATATTAAGTTTGGAATCCCTATTATAATATATCCAATAGATCATTAATACATGAACTGTTATTCTACTTTTTGAATATAAAACTAATTAAAATGTTATTAAAGTTAAAAAACAAAATGATGCATTGAATCTTGAGATACTAAGGATCACAACACTGGTAGAATATCATGCTGAATTGTTTTACAACTTGATTGAATTTAGTTACATTTTAGCGCTATTTTTCTTGATAACAACAGCTTCGAAGATGGGATTTGAGAGTTTCCTATTTGGTTACAATGATGGATCTGTTAAGGCTGTATGTACAAGTTTTCATGGAATGCACAATCCAATTCATTCACCCATCCAAAGCAAGTTCTAGTGATCATGATCGGTTTTGTATTTGGAATGCACACCAATGCTTTGTAGATTTTTTTTATGATTCTGTGTTCCTTATAAACTAAAGAAAAGAAAATTCCAAACCCTTGTGTTTGGTTTAGCTATTACTTTATTTCAGATACTTGACTTTATCTTTGAGGGAGTTGTTATATGCATTATTTCTTTTAAAAAGTCATCATTATAAAATAAAAAAAAAAAATAACTACGATATGACTTGAATTCCCTGAACCGATTTACTGGTGAGGGAGATTTTGAAGATATGTTTTGAGATTTGGGGGAATATAGATAGGTTCAGCTTGAGATAAAGACATTAAATCCCTTTATAGATCATTGTTCATTTAGAGATTAAGAGATTGACTGTCTTTTAAGGTCCATTGTTGAATTTTGTCCCATAACAATTGTTTGTGATTGGTTTTTGATGTTGTTCTTGCAATGATGTATTTAAGTTGTTGAATTTCTTCAACTGAGAATCATTGAGGAAAAAATTATTTGCTGAGCGAGATATCTGATGAATGAACATGTGTACTTTGTATGCCAAATTTTCGACTGTCCCAAATTTAAAGGGGTTGCAGACGACATTTCAAAATGTGATAAAATGAAAAAAATAATCTGATCGACTGGAAACCATTGTGGGAAACAGAGAAATTGAGCGTTAAGAGCAATTTCTCATTTTCCCACAATGGTTTCCAGAATTGTCTTCAATAAACTGATCAAATGTTGTTATTGTTTGGTAATGGGTTTATATGAAGTCTTTTAGGTTATTGAATAGATTTATGGCCGAACTTAATCCTCTTGCAAATGCCTGTCTTGTATTTGGGATGACTATTCTTGCCATGATGTTTTTAACTTGTTGAATTTCTTCAACTGAGAATCATTGAGGAAAAAATTAATTGCTGAGCAAGATATCTCATGAACAAAGTAATGCACTCATTATCTGTAATTGGCTCAATTTAGTATGAAGTCTTTTTAGGTCATCGAACAGGTCTGTGGCAAAATTTCATTTTATTCCAAATACTTTCCCTAAGTTTGAGATGACATTTCTTGCCATGATGTTTTCAACTTGTTGAATTTCTTCAACTGAGTATCAAGTGAGGAAAAATTGAATTGCTGAGCAGGATGTGTCTTGAACAAACTATCGCAATGGATTCAAGCTATGAATACTGTCAAAATAGAGCCAAGTTTCTTGGTCAAAACATAATGTTATTCTTAAGTTAAAATATGTTTAAAAAGGTTATTTCTGTAGAAGTACATTCAAAAGAATGATTACTTTCATATTTTGCTTTTTTTTTTTTTTTTTTAAATGGCAGTATTTAAGAGGCAAAATACGCTAGTTATAAAGAAAAGAAAAAAATGGATGACACATATTTATCATAATGAGGTTTTACATTTAATCTGATGTTTAAATTTGTTTTTCAGTTGGTGTTGCATTTACCAGCACTCTGCAGAAAGATGGGTGTACCTTATTGCATTGTGAAAGGAAAGGCCCGTCTTGGACAAGTTGTCTTTAGAAAAACATCAACTTGCTTGGCCTTAACAACTGTCAACCCGTAAGTAACACCCAATTGGTTTAGAATTGTGGTATATCTGTTATCAATGTTTTGACTTGCTTGAATAGTGCTAGCATGTTTAGTGTCTTTCTGGCTTGTCTTGTGTGGCGTACGGGAGCTAGAGACTTGAGGTATATTCCCCTTCCACAACATTGTATATCAACTGGCTAAATTGTGGCTAGGACCTGTATATTCCATCATCTTTCCAGGATGTTGCTCTGTGACAAGGACTGGGGAGGGAAACCATACAGGGAACATTTAATTTTTTTGAGCAAATGTTTTTCAAGGAAGATACCACACTCATCAAGGATTCAGTACACTACTAACATAAATTGACAAAATTGAGGGATTTGTTTGTTGTATTCTACTGAATGGAAGATAGAATCTTGCATGTTTAAGATATAAAAGAAATCATGATAAATCAATTAATAGCCTTTGCTTTTTGCTTATATGTTTTACTTAAAACGAAATTTACTGATGTTGAATGTTTTTTACATTTATGCCAGCTTCAGCTTCAAATTGTAGTTCTGTACAGTTTTGACGTTTCCCTGCTGGCATATGAATAGCAGTGTTGAACAAAAGTTTACATGTGAATTATGTGACCTTTTTAAAAAGCATTTGCTACATTAGAAAAAGAGTTCTGAAAGTAGCCCTGTAACATCAAGTTAAAAAGGCAAGAGAATATTGGTACTATTGATAAAGATGAGAAAAGGTATAACCCAAATTAAATAATATAGCAGCTTATTAGGGGGACCAGTTTCTTAGCCATGATATTGTCATGAATGTTGATGGTTTAAATGTTAAAACTGGTAAATAAAGGACCTTGATTTCACGCTATGTCATTTAGACTCTTTGTCTTTGTGATACGATAAACAAGTACAATTGTTCACAATTCACTGTTGGAGGAGAAAAGAGCCCATAGACAAGAGTTCTTTGCTTTTTGGTTTAAATGGTTAATAATGTTGGGGTATTGGCCTGATTAGACATTAAACAATCCCAACCAAACTATTTAGTGGACATGTGCAGGCCTGGTCCTGATTTCAGGCTTATAGATTTTAAATTTTTCTTTGTTCATAATGAAGATGTTTAAATTCAGGCTTTGAATGATTTTTAGGCTTGAGCATTCCTTAATAATAGCAGGCCTGCATGTGTGAGCTATATGGTGTGATTGTTTCATTCACACACATTGAATTGATACCAGTGCCAGGGTTTTGATAAAATGGAAAGGGCGGTTGCCTTTATTCTTAACTTTGCCAACATATAGACTACAAAGTAACTTAAACTAAGACCATTCTGTACTCTATGTAGTTCTATGGTTTCTGAAATGGGCTGAAAGTGATATTAATGATGACTATAACCTACATTGTTTGATGAAAAGAATAATGTTTAGATATTTTTGTCTGAGAGCTACTTTTTGTCCCATTATCAAAATCAATTTTGAATCAACTTTTTCAAGCTCTGTGTTATAGAATGAAAGTTAGTTTGTATGCAAGACCTGATTGGTTTTTAAGAAAGTCCATTATTTTGTCATGTTCCCTGGATATCCTAATGAGCAAATGGTAATACTCTTGTGTTTGTGCTTGGTCCAATTTGATGAGGTGGCTGTCCTAGAACATGGGGTCTTTGGTTCGAACCATGAAAGTATCTTTCATTTCATGAGACTGTCCTATAGCAAATATATTTTGCCTGGTTTAGTACTTGTGAATCCAGGAAAACTGTAACATAATTGAAAAATTGTTGACATGGCATTAAACCCCAATCATTAGGCTCATAGCAAGTTGATGCCGATTTCAAAATGTTAAATGATTACAATGAACAAGTTTTAATGTAAACTTGCATGATAATGATGTGTTTGCCAGCTTCAGCTTCAAATTGTAATTTTGTACAATTTCGACGTTTCCCTGCTGGAATATGAAAAGCTGTGTTGAACAAAAGCTCACATGTGAATTATGTGATCTTTTTACAAACATTTGCAACACTTGCGGAAATAGATTTTAGTAGATATTTTATTCACCATGATTGAATGACTGTTTGCCAGCTTCAGCTTCAGGTTGTATTTTTGGACAATTTCGACGTTTCCCTGCTGGAATATGAAAAGCAGTGTTGAACAAAAGTTCACATGTGAATTATGTGATCTTTATAATGGCATTTGCAACATTTTTATGATTTCTCTCGGGTTGTTTTAACTTTAAAAGGATCAATCGTGTGAGGAAACTTGCCATCTCTGGAAATAGATATTTTCTGAACCCCTAACCAATCCATCCTTATATTTCTCTCCCCCGCGGATTTGTACCTGTCTCGACCAACCTTTATTTGTGGTTTAGTAAAGGGCCTTTGTCCATGCATGATGAGCTAGGCATTGAAAAGAACACGAAAAGCTGTCTACATTATATTAAACCTAATAGAATAAAACAAAGGGGGAAAGCATTAATAAATCAAACCGAAAAAGTGATCCTCATTTGGACCAGCCAATTATAGATTGCATTTGGTATTCAACATCAATGACTACTATTTACTCTTGACATTCATATTCCATTTGATTAAATATTCTCTTCATCAAGTACTCCTATTGATATCTATGGAATGGGCTGAAAGCAATGGAAATGATGACTTTAACCTACATTGTTTGATGAAAACTAATGAGTACAACCTCATGTCTGATGATTGCTTCTATTACCCATAACCTAGAATTGTAATTTCTAAATTTGAAATATCTGCAAATACTTTCTTTCAATTTGGGACATTCAAACATTTGGTGTTTGGTAAAGGATTACTGTAGATCTTTGAATGGTCAGAATTGGTTTGGCAGAACATTCCATTTTTGATTTGCCAAGAAGTTATGGAGGGAGAACTAGTCAAGATTTCTTTAAAAAATATATATATATTAAAAAGACTTGAAAAATGTTTTTCCCCCTTGATCTATAGAAGCATCTGTTGCTGAAGTGTTAAACCACTGGGAAAAATGTGTTTATTCCTATCCAATTTTACAAAAAGGGATATTTATTTTATGCTTTTTGAAATTTCAATTTTACAGAATCCTAATACAGTCTAACTTGTGTTAAGCAGCCACCCTTTTAAGCAGCTAACCTGCCTTAAACAACCACTACAGAAAGCCCCATTGTTGGATTTGTAGTGTCCATCAATTTGCGTTTAGCAGCCAACCTGTTTTAAACAGCCAATTTGCTCTGTCCCATAGACTGGTCTCTTAACACAAGTTTGACTGTAACTATCTCCAGGTTTTTGTGATGATGTTGAACTCTCTCACTGATGTTAAGGAAGAGATCTTAAACTCCTGAATTACCTGGACATTTCTTAGCACTTGAATTTAGAGGGGGAAAAGTATTAAGAAATCAAAATTGAATCCATTTTCTGTTGGCAGTAGTTGTCCTCATGCAGTAAAAGATTAGATTGATTCAACCTTTCTATTTTGCATTAGTTCATTATTTGATAAAAACAGATGAGCTAGATTCTGCCAGTGTTTTGATTACAAATATAAAGTTAAAGGGTGAAAATGTTCATTTGACACAACAGTTTTGTGAACAAGATATCGTCTGTTTTGGGTTTGCTATGGTTTGGGTAATAGCAGAGTTCCTACAGCAATAAATCAGTTTGCTTAATTTGAACCTGTTTGCTTTTCCACTATATACATGTATGGTAGAATTTTTAACAATGTACATCAATATCAGTTTGGATGTCCAAATATAATTATGCCAAAATGATAACCACAAAATGGCAACAATAGGTCATACTGGACAAAAGTGCAGGCTGATCTTGGTACATACAATCTGTAAAAGTAAAATACTCTGTGTCCGCATTGTAAGAATTATGTACCGTTTTTATGTCCCACATCAGGCATACAGTGACCAACTTGTAAAATGGGAATAAAAAAAAAGGTCAATGTATAGAAGCACAAGAAACTCTGTTTAAAAGTTAAAAGCAATGTTTCTAACTATTCTTCAAATAGGTGGTAATCTCAGATGAGCGGTTCTCGGGCCATTATGGCCCTCTTGTTTTTGTTAGCGAGGCTCTTACTTGGTTAGTTTTAGAAGATAATTTCGTCAGTTTTGGGTTTGCTCTAGTTGTGCTAATAGCAGAGTTGCAACGACGATATATTAACTTGCTAACCACCCATTAGTATTGGCCATAATGCTTGGTCAATTTAAGGTATTAGCTATAGGTTGGATATGATTATGAATTTTCAATGGGATTGTTTATTTTCAATATACAAATGTTGCATTACAAACGCTTGCTATGATGAGAGTTTTGCTCTGGACTATCAATGATGAATATTTTACTATAGAGCTTTTTAACCCTGAGCAAGCAAGACATTAAATGTTCGCTTCAGAACTGTCCTATGATTTTCTTGAATAACCCATTCCATCATATGGATTAAATAATTGGTCAAATTGAGAGCAACAGCTGCCTACAATTTAAGATTTCGAAACATTTTGTTACTACACAATGTGTTAAATCCACATAAAATTTGTCTCGGCGCACTAAATTAGAGGTTTTGCCCAACAGACTGGATTCTAATTCCCATAGTTCTGACCAGCCCTCATGGGCAGTTAAGCTTTGGGTTTTTTTCAACATAGTTAATGAGTTAAACATCACAAGATAACAGCAATATTATAATGCAAAAACCCAAATAAATAAGCAATTGAATTCTTTGTGTAAAACACTTTTTCATTTTCTTTACAGAGAGGACAAAAATTCTTTGACTAAGCTCCAAGAAGCTGTCAGGACAAATTACAATGACAGATTCGATGAGGTGAGTATTTATTTACATCATTCCTATAGGATGGATTGTGTCTTTGTTACACAGAGCTCCAATAAAGGGGTGCACCTAATCTGTTCTTTATTACCTTGGAATGTTTGAGACTAGTCTTGTGGTGATGATACTGATGTTGAAATAATGTAGAAAGTACAAGTTGGTACTGTTGTAATTGTTGGTAAACAAACCTAAATGTCTACATTTTGATTTTGAAACCCAAAAAAACAAAACAATATTCTTAGTATTGTAAATGGGGCCTCCGTGGCCTAGTGGTTAGAGTACAGAACTTGAAATCACATGGCCCCTCTCCGCGTGAGTTCAAATCCTGAGAGGGATATGGATTTTCATGAGAGGCAGTCTCCCGACTGACTTACGGAATGCCGATGGTTCTACCCACCTTAACCAGCCCCTATGGGCAGTTGAGTATGGGGTCTTCCTCCATCATTAAGAGACGGGCATCGCTACATAACTGAAATAATGATGTGATGTAAAACCCATATAAAAAAAAAAGAGTATTGTAAATCTTCATCCCCAAGGAAGAGTCTTGATGCTCTTGGATATATCTTATCTTAAATATTAATCTAGCAAATATAAATGTTGTTGACATCATAATTATATTAACATTTCTTAGGTTGCTTTCAAAGATAGCTATTAACCCAGTGGTTAAGGACTTAGAACTTGAGGATCCCAGGTTCAAGCCACACCAACAACTCTAGTTTTGTGGGAGTGACGTTTGGTTAAGTCACTTCAGAGACCTAGTCTATTACTGGTGGATCCAGGAAAGCCGTTACATAATTATAAAATTGTGTTTAACTCCATACAAATAAAAGAGCTACTTGTACTTGTCTTTCCACATGGAGACACTTGACTTGATGACCAACCAAGTAAGCAAAGGACTTCGTCAAACTCAAATTTACAAAGATGATGCTACGATCCTGATTCTATTGAGGGAATCTTATTGTACTGAGCAACTGGGTAAATTTGGTCCATATGAGTGTCAAATTCATGTAATAGACCAATTTTAGTATTTTCTGCACAGATGATGCAAGTCCGAACCAAATGTGAAAGATACTTCAGTTATGCATTGAACACTTGATTATATCATTCGACATTACATTAAACTCAGGGCTGTCATTGATTTTTGGTGTAAAAAGCCAACTTCCGATTTGAGAAGGCCATTAAAGAAAACAACTTGCACAAAAGAGGTGTTACTTACGACAAGCTATCATCTTTTTGTTATTCGAGCTGACCAGAAAGTCATTTGAAGCGATCAAATTTATCGGCAGCAGGCTCTTTATGACAACCCTGAAACTAGCGAATTATTGTGATGCTGAACATTTTATTATTTACTTTTCAGATCCGTCGTCACTGGGGAGGTGGAATTATGGGAAACAAATCACAGGCAAAGACAGCCAAGATAGAAAAGGCGAAAGCTAAAGAATTGGCCATGAAAATGGGTTCTTAAATTATGCTGTATTTATGAAAGAAAACAGGTCATTAAATCTTCTCAAAGGAATTATTGGTTTAACTTTTTCTCTCTTTTTTTCAATGGACAAACTGTTGTTGATGAAATCTCCTCTTAAGTCAACACTAACGCCACATTTTTGCGTCTTCCAGCAAAAACGCATTGTGGCAAAAGGAGAAATTGCTTGTCATAAGCAATTTCTTCTTTTGCCACAATACTTTTGCAATCTATTCACATATCATAACAGCAAAATTGAAAGGATTTGAACATATTCACAAAGCTTTTTTGAGTTGAATCAGATCCCTCAGAAGAAACATCAAATGTTTTAGTTAGCCCTTAACCACATTTTCAAGGTTTTTCCAAATTGCAGACCACTTTAAAAGCCTTTGTACTTGATACTTTTGAAACTATTGTGACAATTGATTTTAATTGACATAACTGAAATAATATTGATGTGATGTTACTTCCATACAAAATAAAAATCCATGGACGTCAATCCAATATCCCAGACTCATGGATCTTGCATAAAATTAGGGATTTTTCTATAATTGAAAATGTTCTGACAATGTTAGTGTTGAGCTCTTGGCTCTGGACAATGCTTACTCCTTGATGGTGTATGAAGCTTTTGGGTTCTCTCATTGATATGTAGACCTGCGTAGAAAAAGAAATGATACACTGTTGAGGCGATTTGTGGGTTTTTTTACACTGTATCAAAGATTTTTCAGTTATTTAACTAACAGCTTTCCTGGATCCACCAGGACTAGGCTAGGCTCTGAAGTGACTTGCCAAAGGTGTAGTGGGTTGGACACAAGAATCAAACCAGAATCGGTCTTGATCTTAATTAAATGTATTGTCTTATATAAAAATAAACTTAAAATTCTGTTACTTTCAATTTAGTCAGGTCAGAAAGCCTGTCTAAATTGAATGCGACGGTATTTTAAGTTTGAAAAATAACTTTGAATATTTGTAGAAACCACCCAAAGGTGTTTTGATGCTAGTGATATAACCTTCATTTTTTGCAATGGTATAGGATATATTGTTAAATGAGTTATCAAAGGAAGGAAAGTGTTAAAAAATGAAAGTGAACTTAACCTTTTATACCAAACACCAAATTTTCGACTCGGAAATTGAAAGAGTGCAGACGACATATCAAAATGTGACGAAAGTGATAAATCATCTTCTGATAGGGCTGAAAACATTGTGGGAAAAGGAGATGTTGCTGGTTAAAAACAATTCATCCTTTTCCTACAATGTTTCAAGAGTCGTCTGCAATAAAATGGTCAAATGTCGTTATTGTTTGGTCCATATTAATAGTTGCATCAAACATCGAATTTCTATGGGAGGCCCAGCTCTTTTGACATCCTCTGTATTACATGACTGTTAATCTAGCCAATATAAAGCAGTCATGAGGAATTTAACCCAATTGTCTGAAGGGCTATTCCATTTTAACCCTTTACCAAACGCCACATTTTACTGTCCCAAATTGGAAGAGGTTGCATAAGACATTTCAAAATATGATGAAATTGATAAATCATCTTCTGATAGGGTCTGAAAACGTGGGAAAAGGAGAAATTGCTCATTGACTACAATTCATCCTTTTTCCCACAATGTTTTCCTGAGTTGTCTGCAACAAACTGGTCATATGTTGTTATTGTTTGGTAATGGGTTAAAATAAAATCTGACAACCTGTATAATTATGCAAGTTTGGTGAATAACGGGGATTTCAATGGCGTTTCAGTTATATCCGAACAGTTTGTGCACCTATCAATGTGGGCATTTTCTCACCAGCATTGAAAGACATTTCCACTTATAAACCTATTTTATTTACATCTATTGTGAAAACAGTTCCTACAACTGAGATCAATGACTCGATTCCGCTTCCTGGAGACCTAACCAGTAACAGCAGCTTCCTGAAGAACCATTTCCAGCAATGTGGGCATTTTCTCATCAGCACCAAACTGTTAAATCCCCACATAAAGGATGTGACAGATATGACACATTCTCTTGAAAGAGTTTTAGATGAAAGTAATTTTCACTTTGAACAAAATAAGTCTTTATATTGATCAGTTGATAACACTTATTTAGTAGCAGGCCTGCTCCTGATTTCAGACTATTTTAAATTTTCATGGAAAAAGTTAAAATTCAGACTTAAAGTAATGATTTTTAGGCTTGAGCATTTCTGACAATAACAGGCTTGAGTAGTGGTCCCCTAAATCGGTTGATCATCAGTCTGTCTCCCTTGGAATACAACTTATCTCAATAAGTTGTATATCTTTATTCAATTGTCTCCCCTATGCTTCATTGTAGAAAGCTATCTTTGGGTACTTCATTTTTTAATTTTTAATCCGGTGTGATGATGACCGAATTTCAGGTTTATATGGTTTTCCCCGAGTTTCCCCGGACTTATGAAATGTCTTGAGCAAGGACATTGCCACATAACCAGTGGTGCCGTTTCAACCAGGGGTTACAAGTACTCCTTATTTACTGAACTGCCTATGCTTCCCTGAGGATACAGATGTGTTCGAACCAGGGGTTACAAATACACATTATTCACTGGACTGCCCATGCTTCCCTGAGGATACAGATGTGTTTGAACCAGGGGTTACAAGTACACATTATTCCCTAGGCTGCACATGCTTCCCTGAGGATACAGATGTGTTTGAACCAGGGGTTACAAGTACACATTATTCACTGGACTGCCCATGCTTCCCTGAGGATACAGGTGTTTTTGAACCAGGGGTTACAAGTACACATTATTCACTGGACTGCACATGCTTCCTTGAGGATACAGATGGGTTTGAACCAGGGGTTACAAGTACACATTATTCACTGGACTGCCCATGCTTCCCTGAGGATACAGATGTTTTTGAACCAGGGGTTACAAGTACACATTATTCCCTAGGCTGCACATGCTTCCCTGAGGATACAGATGGGTTTGAACCAGGGGTTACAAGTACACATTATTCACTGGACTGCCCATGCTTCCCTGAGGATACAGATGTTTTTGAATCAGGGGTTACAAGTACACATTATTCCCTAGGCTGCACATGCTTCCCTGAGGATACAGATGTGTTTGAACCAGGGGTTACAAGTACACATTATTCACTGGACCGCCCATGCTTCCCTGAGGATACAGATGTGTTTATACAAGGGGTTACAAGTACACATTATTTACTGGACCGCCCATGTTTCCCTCAGGATAGATGTGTTTGAACCAGGGGTTACAAGTACACATTATTCCCTAGGCCGCACATGCTTTCCTGAGGATACAGATGTGTTTGAACCAGGGGTTACAAGTACACATTATTCCCTAGGCCGCACATGCTTCCCTGAGGATACAGATGTGTTTGAACCACAGGTTACAAATACACATTATTCACTGGACTGCCCATGCTTCCTGAGGATACAGATGTGTTTGAACCAGGGGTTACAAGTACACAGTATTCCCTAGGCCGCACATGCTTCCCTGAGGATACAGATGTGTTTGAACCACAGGTTACAAATACACATTATTCACTGGACTGCCCATGCTTCCTGAGGATACAGATGTGTTTGAACCAGGGGTTACAAATACACATTATTCACTGGACTGCCCATGCTTCCTGAGGATACAGATGTGTTTGAACCAGGGGTTACGAGTACACATTCACTAGGTCGCACATGCTTCCCTGAGGATACAGATGTGTTTCAACAAGGGGTTACACGCACAACTTATTCCCTAGGCTGCACATGCTTCCCTGAGGATACAGATGGGTTTGAACCAGGGGTTACAAATACACATTATTCACTGGACTGCCCATGCTTCCCTGAGGATACAGATGGGTTTGAACCAGGGGTTACAAGCACAACTTATTCCCTAGGCTGCACATGCTTCCCTGAGGATACAGATGGGTTTGAACCAGGGGTTACAAGTACACATTATTCACTGGACTGCCCATGCTTCCCTGAGGATACAGATGGGTTTGAACCAGGGGTTACAAGTTCAACTATTACACTGGGTCACACATGCTTCCAAGAGGATTTAGATGTGGAACAAGGAGACCAGTAATAAAACTGAACAAGAGCCGTCTATAAGACCACATGCTCGACTATTTATAGAGGGGAATAGGTCAGTGAAATATTCATTTCTAAGATGAGGATGCACACCATGATTCATTCATATTTGAGAAACGAACATGCACATAAAATCTTAACCAAGATTTTCTAGGTACAAGAGAACAGACATGGTTTGCTTGAATTCAAAACAAGATATGAAACTTGGCCAGGGACCTTAGAGTATGACCCTTAACATATGTGTGAAGTATCAACCCATTCCATACAATAGTTCATGAGATACAAACTTAACCAAGGTGTGATGTCTGGGTGAGTAGTATAGATCTCACTATTCTTTGAATAGTCGAGCTAAGAATGGACAAACTTGCACACTTGATTCCGCTTCCTGGGTACTCAACCAGTAGTTGCGCTAAATAAAGATTAATGAAATGTGGCATGGAGAGGTGCGCTACTCAGTGGATATTAACCCACAACCCTTGTGACCGTCCCTTGACAGACACCCTGCCTCTTGACTAACCACCTTGCATTCGTCACAAATTGACTTCAAAGTTCTGGCCATCTACATCTTCTAAAAGGCAGGTCTGGGCATCATTCAACAGCTCTGGATGGCACAAATTGAATTTAGTAGAAAGGGTACTTTACTTTGGGGAGAACTTGCCAATTTTAAGATTTACATTTTGAAAATAAATGCAACATGGGGTATGAAAGAATGTTGTAATCTTGGTTATGTATGTTTGATCATACAAGTTCCAGTAATCTCTGCAGTTGGGACTTGTTTATTTTATAAAAAAAAATTAAAAATCTGATCATTTGGGAGAAACAACTTCAATGCTACAGATAAACTTCTGTCCCAAATGAGATACAACACAATGGTTCTGTGAAATAAATCTATTGTAGGACTCAATATAAATATGGACATCCAAAGCTTGATTGTTCAGGGAATTAGAGCTGGTTTTTTCAGGGCCTAAATATTGCATAAACAATTTTTCAGTTCCATTACAAGACCCGACTCGTCATGGCTATTGGAAGGCTCCAAGATTACGGTCTATAATGCCAGCCTGAGCTTGCTAAACCATTGGCATGCTGATTGTCAGAACCCCTCTGGTGACAATCCAAATAAATACAACCTGAAGCATGAGAAATGATTGCAAGGCCACATACCCCCCCTCCCACAGAGGTGATCTGTACAAAAACCACTTCCTTTGAAACTGCTTTCTTTGTAGGTTCATTTCTGAAAATGACACATCCCAGAGCTCAATTTAAGTCAACCATATTTCATTATTTTATAATCGCATTCAAATCAAAATGAATTGTACTATGATCGAAAATTGGTTGCAGTCTTACTGTATATCTCTGCAACTAAGGAGGAACTGGACATATGTGCCTTTTTTTTTTTAAATCCATCAAGAGATCTACAAAGAAAATGTTACCAACTCCCAATGAACTTGCACTTTAAGAAATATTTTCCACACTGCATCAAATTCAATTACAACCCTATACAAGTATTGTCATGATGATAAAACCTTTAAAAATATATAGAAAATGACTCTTTAGGAGCAATTCAAATAAACGGTGGTTTCTTATGTCTTGAAAGAAAAAGCAATGTCTACTAGGTTTTTCCTTATGAAGGGTAGTCTTCTCCAGAAATATTGTTTTGTCCATAACCAAATTCTTTTTTTTTTATGGGTTTTACATCACATCATTTCAGTTATGTAGCGATGCCCGACTATTCATGATGGAGGAAGACCGCATACTCAACTACCCATAAGGGCTGGTAGAACCATCGGCATTCCATAAGTCAGTCGGGAGACTGCCTCTAATAATATCCCTCTCAGGATTTGAACCCACGCGGAGAGGGGCCATGTGATTTAAAGTTCTGTACTCTTACCACGGAGGCCCCATAACCAAATTCTAGTCTGTCCCAGTAGTTGTATGTAAACTGCTCCTCTATGTGGTCGTCATGCACGTCCTTAAGTTGCACAGCCAGTTATCCAACCTCTTGGTGAAGACTCCTTGTTGATTTAGAATATTCACTCAATTACCAACAGATATTGAAGTGTGTATTTAACTAGCACACTTACAACACCATTGCAAGTCAATTGAATATTCTAATCTTGTAGTGGAACACAAATCCTTTCTGCCAAATCTTCAAAAACATCCTAGGTTCCTTCAAATGTTTATGTCTTCTGTTTAGATATTTGTGTATTCCCAACTGAAAACATTCAAGGATTTGAATAAAGGTAGCAGAATCGAGAGCGACTAAACTTGTTTCCAAATCTATGTAAAATAATTAAGCTAGAGTACTCAGGTTTTGTCATGTTTTATAGGGCAGTCATCAGTTTACTAGAAAACAATAAAAACATTTTTTAAAAAAATCCAGTGCGACTGTCGATGTCTTCAACCTTCCACCTCTTGAGAAAAATTCAGACAAAAATTTGAATTTCTCCTTACAACCATTTAATTTTTTTTTCATATGGTACAATTGATTTCCATTCACAGCAGTTTTTCACATACAGAATCAAGTTCACTCAGTTGCTCAGTACGATAAAATTTCGTCATTACGATCAGGATCGTAGCATCATCCTTGTAAACTTGACCTTGAAATAGATATACACAGTGAAAACATCAAATAAAACAATAGAGGTTATTCTTTAAAGATTTCCTTAAATAGGCACTATCTCACAAGTTTTGCTCAGTGAGACGAATGTCTCATCTTAAAGATCAGCGGAGACACTAAGTGTCTCATTAGAGATATTCATCATAGCAAAACTTATTTTTATAACAAATATATTAGAATTTCAGAATAGCTTTGGGATAGTTCCTTTTGTGAGCCCATTAGCGATGGAAAAAGTCCTGCAAGGGCACTTTTCAATTCATCTCCAAAAAGTGGAACAAAAGCTTTAACCATACATTTTCTTTTTGCTCAGCAAGCCAAGTCCCTAATTCCCCATCATTTAACAATGCAATTGGTAAGCATTTTTTTTTTTTTAAAAAAAAAGGACTTTACAAAACCACACATTTAACCAGCAGAATTTAGTTTCCTAATTAGCATATAAAGACAAATGTGTTGGAAAATTTATAATACTACATGGGTATGTGTTAGCTCAGAGTAACCTTTAACATCAGTTTTATCAGAAGTGTCCTAAGGCACAACTCTCATCACAGAAAACCCAATCAATGTTTCAATTCATTGTGGAAACAAGTACTTCAATTCCGAACATCTCAATTCTCCATCTGTTTGAAACCACTGAAAAAGTTTACGGCAGAATCTTCTTAAGGGCTAAAATCTTGAGAAACCAAGGGTTTGCAATGGAAAAAGAAAATTAAAGGCAAATAAGCAGTGCAAATTACATGTATGTTGATCAGCGCCAGTCGTTCTTCCTGAAAACCCTGAGGTTTATGCCAGGAATGACAATCAGTCGTGACAGATCCATCTCCCCTTCCTAGTCCAAGAAAACCTCAAACTATGGCCGAGTCAACAGATTGCCCCCTCATCTCTCGCAAGATGTGACAGACGTCAAATCCCAGACTCTCTGAGAATGGATTGACAGTGTCATCCTTTCAACAACTTTCAGTCAATCTTGGATACTTTTAAGTGAAAATTTATTTTAAGAATTCAAGAATCCATCGTTTGAAAAAGCACAATCTTTGAAATATTATTTTGTCTCAGATCTCCAAGGTATGGTTTTCCACATAGCATTCAGAATGTGAACAGCAGTTAACCAGTCATCATCATAGACAAATAAAATACATGCAAGTCAATCCTCATAATGAGAAAGCAAACAATCTTTTTTTTTTAACACTATATGTATGTAGATCAACAATCCATTAAAAGTTCAAAGACTAGATGTGTAATATTTCTTTCATTCAAATTACAAGGAAAAAACAAACAAACCATCAATACTCATAATGAAAGTATAAGAACTCTCCCTGTATGTTTGTTTCAAAACATTACTACTCTTAAGACTACATTAGATGTGAAACAATTCAATCAGTTATTACACGATTGTACAGACCTACATCCCCGAAGCCATCAGTCAAGTGGATGATATTTTTGGTCATCCCTGCATTACAGCTATGACTATCTGAACTCATCATGTGGCTTGGAAGGTTAGCAAGTCTCCAGAAATATTGATCAAGGTCAGTAATAATCCATTTAAGAAAACAAATACCAGTAATAAAAGGCTTCGATATCGCACAATTGCAAATTCAGCATGTAATCATGAGCTACATAAATAAAATGTCTAGAAGCTATTTTAATGACAATATGTAAGGATACTAAAATGTCGTCCTCTGATGACAATCCGAGACTTTTAAGGTCTCCAATCAACGCCTACATTGGACTAATATTGTATCCTTTGTGGTGACATATACACAATCAACTTGATACGTCTGTGTTCAAAGGAACCGATTGTTTGGTCACCATTTGAAGATAATCGTTTTAATTTCATCAAAAATTGCATGCCAAGCTAACCTCTGGGCAGTGCACAAGATAAATTGCTGGATACATGTACTGTTGTATCATAATCTTCATCATCATCAATAACATTATGTACGGCGAGTGAAGATGGTTCATAATCATGTACAGTTCACGTCTAACTAAAGGGTCATCCATTCACACAGGGATCATGGCAGCTTTTTAAAAGCTATCAGGTATACAAAATCTATAATGAGAATGAAAATATGTTTACCTGGTTGAAAAATTACATGAAATGTTCCCTGTATGGTTTCCCTCCCCAGTCCTTGTCACAGAGTAACATCCTGGAGAGATGATGGAATATACAGGTCCCAGCCACAATGTAGCCAGTTGATATACAATGTTGTGGAAGGGGAATAAACCTCAAGTCTCCGTTTAAGGAGACGTTCAGCTCCCGTACGCCACACTAGACAAGCCAGAAAGACGCTAGACAAGCTAGCACTATTCAAGCAAGTCAAAACATTGATGTTCATAACTTGAAATGACCAAAATGAAAAACTACAAATGCAAACAAGTTGTAGTCGAATATAAAGTCTCATGTTTTAGTAGCTCTAAGAAAAAAAAAATTCCTTAAATCTAAACATTCAACTTTGCAACAAATACATCACATTGCTAACTCAGGGTTAAAAAGCTCATTATTTAATGCTCATCATTGGTTATCCAGAGCAAAACCCTCATCATAGCAGGTCAGGGATCTGGGTAGTTTCGAAATGGCTTTCATATTTCTAAACTTTAAGGTGTTTTTTTTCCATCCTCCAAGTTGAGACCAATACAAACACATGAAAGGGCATATAAACAAATATCCCAACATGGCAACCAACATTTAACACATATTAGGAGAACTCTTGGATAAAATGTTGATGAAACGGCAAAATGAATGAATCAAGTTTTCTCTCCCAACCTTTATTGGGAGACAATCAACTATAGCTACCTTCTAAAATTAACCAAGTTAGAGCTCGGCTAACAAAAAAGAAGAGGCAAGCAAGTTGATTTATCGCCGTTGCAACTCTGCTATTAGGACAACTATAGCAAACCCAAAACTGGCGAAATTATGATACAAGAAATCCACCTGATCAATATATTTTTTGATCGAGCTCCTTCCCACCCCCCCCCCCCTTGCTGGTTTTTACATGAATTATTTATGAAATCACCACATAGGCTTTTATCAGATGTTTCCTGTGACATAAAACTTCACCCAGTAAAAACACTACAGCAAACCCCAAAACGACCCCATGCTGGTTACATTGTCCAACCAAAACATCAAATTGGCAAAGAAAGCAATGTTCAGACTAACAGATTGTCATCATTTTACATCAAACAATGTAGGTAAATAAGGTCATCATTTACATTGCTTTCACACATTCCAAAATGTTAGCTCACAGTCCAGTTCAGGATATTCATTTCTAACATTTACATAAAGCGGTAGCCATAGCCTTAGAGGGAGGAAATCTCATAACATCATTCAAAACTTTGCAATTGATATTCATACAATGAAATACATTCTGGTTTCAACACCAAAACGCAATTAGTAAAGCACTTTCTTCACATACATATACTAGACATGCAAGATAAAAATGTCAACATGTGTAAAATTGTACTTGTTTATCGTATCACAAAGACAATGAGTCTGACTGACATAGCGTGAAATCAAGGTCCTTTATTTACCAGTTTTAACATTTAAACCACCAACATTAATGACAATATCATGGCTCAGAAACTGGTCCCACTAATGTTCTATTGTATTATTTCATATTTATTCAACACATTTTCAAAAAGAATTATCATTCCACACATTACATTTGAGTCTAAAATTGTCCATTTTTATACAAAAAATCTTAAAATGGCACATAAAAGGAGATTAATGCTATATCAAACTATATTATTTGATAAACTTGGTCAGATTCAAATAGTTATCACCAAAAAACCCAACTAACACAACTTAAACATGAAAGCCAACAAGAAATAACCCAGTTTGATAATTCAGATTGTGAGATTCTTCCGGACATTGACAGAGAAATGTTTGAACTGACCAATCAGTATTCGTTATTTTGAATATATGTAAACAAACAGGTTGTTGATAACCATGATTGAATTTGAGATTGATAACCATGATTGAATTTGAGACAACTATATTTCAAGCACAAAAAAACTTATGGTTAAAGGAGTCTATTTGATAGCATCTCAATGCATTTGTAAATTAATTCTCAAATTTTATGAACATAAGGACTCCATATGTTTTTTTCAGTAATTTATTTGTACTAGTCTCCTTTTAAGTGCATTTGACAACCATCTTCAGCCCAACCAATTAAACCAAATCTGAATAGACTAAGACATTTGTATTGAAGATAAGCCAAAAGGAGCTTTTACCATTGGTATAAAATAATCCATCAAACTTTTAAACTTGTGTAATAGAATAGTGTTGCAATTGCTTGTAAAAAGTTCACATAATTCACATGTAAACTTTTGTTCAACAAGGCTATTCATATGCCAGCAGGGAAACGTCAAAATTGTCCAAAATTACATTTTGAAGCTGAAGCTGGCTTAATATTGTTGATTGCAAGACTATAAATAGGGTCAAGTTTTTTTTGTTAAAGCAGTTTTGACAAATAATAAAAAAATAAAAAATGGTAATTCCCCATTAATATCAACAGGAAACTTAGTAGGCCCTAGACTGACTAAAATTCCTGAGGTCCAACAGATTTTTACATAGACAAAAAAGTTCAGTTAGGTTCTACTGGGGCTCTTGGAGTATCCGGAAGTTCCCACATTGCATCATTCACAAGTGGTACACTATATGATCTGCATTAATTTAATAGAAAGATGTGTTCGGAGATCAACCCTACTAAAGGCATAGTATCCATGCTAATGGTCTCATGAGATAGAGCATTAATCAAGTGGTTCATATGTCCCTAACTATCTTTAAATAATCACTGACCATAACATGCAAACACAATGCCTTTCATAAAAATTTCCAGGTATAATTTCGAGCAGCCTACAAATAAAGTCCAAGTGCTTTCGACACAAGCTTGAGGGAGAAAGTTGATTGTTAAGCAAACAACAGTTCATACAATATAATACTATTACTGAGCTTACTTCAGAAAACAAATTTCTCAGCAAAGTTCTTTTCTGAGAGATTCCCATTGTGTTATAGACACAATCATCATCAGTAAGCTTCCAGCATTATGAAAAAGGCATGATCTAGACCTATTGCTTAGCTAGGAATTCTCATTTCATAAAATTGCCCCAATGCAAGAAAATCCTATACTTCATATTGAGAAAGAATAACATACCCTCATACCAGCCATTGGTCTTCCCAGACTAAATCAAGTGATTGTCTTACCTACATCTTTGCTCCATAATGAAGTCTTCTAAATGTTGTACAGCCAACATGTGATAAATGACTAGTGTAGATCCATTGTTGATTTAGAATATTCACTCAATTGCCAACAGATAATTGAAGTGTGTATTAAATTAACACACTTGCAACACTATTGTAAGTCAATTGAATACTCTGGTCATCACTGCCTTCTTTGATGTAAAATCCACAGCTTTCCAATATGATCCTTCTTAATGTCTTGGGTCATATTTCCATGATTTCAGTCCTTCGCTTACAGTCAATTGTTTGATGGCCATTCACCAAGATAGAGTGAAGGGTTTCCAAGAATTCTAGTTCAAGCAAAAGGTAAAACCAATAACTATGGATTTGGGTATTTATATAGTCATACAAACAATTCATATTGTAGAAGATTTGGTAAAATATGGCATTGAGCAAAGACCATCTTTCGTAGAAATCTCCTGAAGTTGCTTTAGCACCCGTGCAAAAGTCAGTCATTGAGAAAATGATCAACTGATCAGAGGTGCAACCATGTTAAAATGTAGGTTCAAATATCAATACATATATAATACTAGGTATGCATAACAGTATCATAATGTAAGTGTACTTATCATTGCAAAGTTGCTCCATACTTCAATCTGGATTTTGAATGAAATTAAAATAGGACACAATGTACATCCAAAAATAAATACTGCCTACACAATAATACAGTCGAGCTTGTTTTAGCAGTCACTCTTCAACAGAGTCAAGTTAATTTAAGTTGGTAATGATCAATTAACTTTCTACTACTTGCTAAAATTATGAATTAAAGAAACAGTTGCTCACTTTGTAATTTATCATCGTTCTCTGCACTGGAACCAGTTTGAAGAAATTTCAAAGATGAACACTCAATGTTATACACTGCAGACTCATAACGCGGTCGTCGGGAGCCATGATGCTAGATCCGCGTTAATAGTGGGGTTGACAAATATAACGCGGGGTCCCTTACGCGCTATATGCCAGACCATAACCACTTAAGAAACAATAAGATTTAAGAAGTAGTCTATTCATATTTCAAGATTGTGTTGAGTTACAGACTTATCATTGAATTTATTGTGAATAAAAGAAAAGCAAATAAAAAACATAATCAAAACTTACATGTTTAACTATATATTCCTTTTTATTTGTTTCATTACGATTCAAGTTAAGGATCATTGATAGAGGCACGTGCAGTTTAAATACACACTACAGAAAAAGGAGGGTGGATTCAGTTAACCCATGTTCTATTTATAGATTTAAACTCCAAGTAAGGAGTGAGTAAATTTTATCGACAGTTCTCCCAGCATGTGTACCTAATGCTTTACCATTTAAACTAGGTGTAAAACACTCCCCTGAATAAGCGTGTACAAACTAATGATATTATGTAATTTATCAACACTATGTACACATAGACTTAAATCTTCCCTCGGGTCACGGATTGTGTACGTATAAAGGCCACGCGCTTTGTTTAAAAGACCGTGACAAACAATGGGGACTACCCAGGGAGTTATTGATTTTCACGCCTTCGGAGTGCAATTTGTAGGTAGACTTTCTATTTAGGATGCCGACCGCGTCATTTTGCAGAAAGGGGGAGATTTAGGCTATTGTTTAAGCCCTAATGTGCTTGAAATTTTGGGAGCCATAGGAGACCCGCGTTATAATGAGCATCGCGGTATAACGGGTCGCGGTATAATGAGTCTGCAGTGTATAAAGTTTACTCAGTTGCTCAGTACGATAAAATTTCGTCAATGAATTCAGGATCGTAGCATCATCCTCGTAAACTTAATACATTGATGGAATTTCTTTTTACATTTGGATCAAGAATAAGGAATGGTATTTTTCAATATGTGTAACCTGTATCAAGTTTATATGTTGGGTTTCAACCCTAGACTAGCAATTTCTCCTGTGTGCAAGTCTCAGTTTATTTAGTCTTTCATTGAACCCTTCATATATGGGGTGAAATGCACTGTCAACAAAAATTCAATTATTTGATAACTTTTCCCTTGTTTTCACAAGTATTTGCTAGGCAGGGCACATCTGGAGTTACTTGTTGCACCAAGTTTACTCAGTTGCTCAGTACGATAAAATTTCGTCATTATTATCAGGATCGTAGCATCATCCTCGTAAACTTAATACATTGATGGAATTTCTTTTTACATTTGGATCAAGAATATGGAATGGTATTTTTCAATATGTGTAACATGTATCAAGTTTATATGTTGGGTTTCAACCCTAGACTAGCAATTTCTCCTGTGTGCAAGTCTCAGTTTATTTAGTCTTTCATTGAACCCTTCATATATGGGGTGAAATGCACTGTCAACAAAAATTCAATTATTTGATAACTTTTCCCTTGTTTTCACAAGTATTTGCTAGGCAGGGCACATCTGGAGTTACTTGTTGCACCAAGTTTACTCAGTTGCTCAGTACGATAAAATTTCGTCATTATTATCAGGATCGTAGCATCATCCTCGTAAACTTAATACATTGATGGAATTTCTTTTTACATTTGGATCAAGAATAAGGAATGGTATTTTTCAATATGTGTAACATGTATCAAGTTTATATGTTGGGTTTCAACCCTAGACTAGCAATTTCTCCTGTGTGCAAGTCTCAGTTTATTTAGTCTTTCATTGAACCCTTCATATATGGGGTGAAATGCACTGTCAACAAAAATTCAATTATTTGATAACTTTTCCCTTGTTTTCACAAGTATTTGCTAGGCAGGGCACATCTGGAGTTACTTGTTGCACCAAGTTTACTCAGTTGCTCAGTACGATAAAATTTCGTCATTATTATCAGGATCGTAGCATCATCCCTGTAAACTTGGATCTAAATGCAGAAGCCAATTAAAACATGGGTAGCGAGGGTTTGATTAAAGTCTTGTTCATAGAGACCCTCAACAATTTCTCTCAAAGTAAAGGGTTTTATATCACATCAACAATTGCTTCAGTTATAAAACTGCTTCCTAGAAATCAACCAGTACTAGTGTTTAGACATCCATACCAAACCACCAGTAAGGCCAAGAGGTCAGCAACCATAAATATTTGTGTGAAAAGGGATATTTTGCTCAGTATTCTCAGTAGGGTTGTTAAGTGTCATCATTTTTATCGGACACAAGAAAGTCATCCTTGCAAAAATATCTTTTCTATTGATCAAAGCATACTGGTTTAAAATTATTGTAAAGTTGCCAAGTCATTGTCCGATTATGAATAAATAAAACTGAGATGATGTTCATCACCATTTACAAATTCACATTAAAATGCTTTCAAATCTATAATGGTTACCATTAAGCAATAACTTCAATTCTTAAGAGTGCCAAGGTATATATAATTAGCTCTGCCTAGCCAATACTGGCGAAATCCATGGAAAATAAAGTACTGTTGACATGGCACTAACTAAACCCAATGTGTTTAGTGTTCAACACAAGACTAATATTTAGGTAGTACTTCAGAAACAATAAGTTACTGTAGTCTTGCATTTAATGTACATTCTGTAATTCATTTTAAACCAATCAATTCAAAAGGACACAATGTTCATCAAAAGGCATCATATTGGAAGTTTATATTAATACAAATTGCAAGTTTTGCTCAGTGAGACGAATGTCTCATCTTAAAGATCAGCGGAGACACTAAGTGTCTCATTAGAGATATTCATCATAGCAAAACTAGCATAGTTCAATTCAAATGAAGACGTTACTATCACCAAACTAAAGACGAGTATAAACAGCAAATTGCTCAGTGAGACGAGCGTCTCATCTTAAAGATCAGCCGAGACACAAAGGTCTCTTTAGGAGATATTCATCATTGCAATAAGGGAATCAAATATGCATTGTTACACTGATATGTTCAAGAGTGCTTTTTTCTATCTCTCATGTATTTGACGTTTTCAAAGATTCATTCAGTTCTACTGCATATTTTTCACTTAAAAATTGCTTCCTAGATTCTACATGTATTTTACAACAACTCGTATCTATTATCTAGACAAGTTTGATAAGACAATGGAATTACTCTTTTTGATTTACACAAGTATGGGTTAGCTCAGAGTAACCTTTAACATCAGTTTTATCAGAAGTGTCCTAAGGCATAACTCTCATCACAGAAAACCCCATTAATGTTTCAATTCATTAACACAAAAATTGCAAACAAACCTTGACCTACCATGAAAAATCAAGTAACTGAACTCGGCACATCCTTGTTACACATAAAAGATCAAGCTTCTTCTTGATGGTCCATTCAAAAAGCTTTTTATACAATATTCTGACCTGAAAAGAGACAATAAAAGCATGAAAATATCTACATATCAATCCAAACAGTCTGTATGTAGCTCATTTTTTTTTCATCTTTAATTTGACATAGTATTAGAATGTACAGAGAACAAGTATGTAATTATTCATTTCACCCCAAAGATTATCGAACATTGCACTTTGTGAATGTGTTGATCAGCGCCAGTCGTTCTTCCTGAAAACCCTGAGGTTTATGCCAAGAATGACGATCAGTCGTGACAGATCCATCTCCCCTTCCTAGTCCAAGAAAACCTCAAACTATGGCCGAGTCGACAGATTGCCCCCTCATCTCTCGCAAGATGTGACCGACGTCAAATCCCAGACTCTCTGAGAATGGATTGACAGTGTCATCCTTTCAACAACTTTCACAGTCAATCTTGGGTACATTTATGTCAACTTTTTTCTTAATTGCTTATTTTTCTTTGGAAAGTTTGGTATCATCCTTGAAATGTTATTATTTTGTCTCAGATCTCCAAGGTATGGTTTTCCACATAGCATTCAGAATGTGAACAGCAGTTAACCAGTCATCATCATAGACAAATAAAAACATAAGGAAAATGATGTTTGATGGAAAGTAAAATGGATCATAAAAAATATCATAGGAAATTGTATAAAACATTTGGCCGACATTTATTTTGTGCATTAACGCAACACACACGATCAACAACCAATGAGCTCAGAGTTGATGCTGTAATCAAACACTGGGTCATGCGAACGAGATACTCATCACTGCTCTTTACAATAAGCGATCAACCAACCCAAACTAACAGAAAATATCCGATTATTTTACTTTTGAATTGGGAAGTTGCAAAGGCTGAACAGTCAATTATGTCAAGTGTATCAAAGAAATCTCTGAATTAGGAAACAAAAAATCAAGTAAATCCTTTCTTAGGAAAAGATGTGGGTTTGACATTTAGAATGTGCCTTTCATTAGAAATAAAGCTTTGATATTTTCATATTTTCTTGATCTATATTTTCTGTGAGAAGATTCTTCAATAGAATATGCTCTTTCGCATAATCATGCCAAGATGAAGTGTATATAATCCTAAGCTCATTCCCAAAGCCATCAGTCAAGTGGATGATATTTTTGGTCATCTCTGCATTACAGCTATGACTATCTGAACTCATCATGTGGCTTGGAAGGTTAGCAAGTCTCCAGAAATATTGATCAAGGTCAGTAATAATCCATTTAAGAAAACAAATACCAGTAATAAAAGGCTTCAATATCGCACAATTGCAAATTCAGCATGTAATCATGAGCTACACAAATAAAATGTCTAGAAGCCATTTCAATGACTACAATATGTAAGGATACTAAAATGTCGTCCTCTGATGACAATCCGAGACTTAAGGTCTCCAATCAACGCCTACATTGGACTAATATTGTATCCTTTGTGGTGACATATACACAATCAACTTGATATGTCTGTGTTCAAAGGAACCCATTCCTTGCATATCTACTTAGAAAATAAAAGTCATGATAAAAGATATTTTTAAAAGGTTACTGTTGTAAATAACGAATTTATAGACATTTTCCTTTACTTTACTTTGATTACACACCACTTGCATTACTTTTTAGTTGTCAGTAACCTTGAAAATTTTTATAAATTGATTAATCTATTGATGAAAGCCAAGACTATACCCACCCCGAACATTCCTATAAAGAACAATGGGCAAAAACAATGTATTGCCAAGCTTGTCAGAAGAAACTTAATTTCTACTAAAACCTACTATTATAACCATTTTACTGAAAGATGCATTTGGCAATTATGGACAATCGTAAATCACATTTTGCCATCCCTTAGAACTGGGGCAAAAAGATGCATGCTTTGTGATCCAGCCATTTCATCATTGTGACGTCCCATATTATCACCAATGTGTTGCCACTATGAACGGCGAGGTAATGCGGGGTATTAATCATCTGACATGGCTGCTGGATATTCATACATTTCAAATGTTTATGTTACAAACAGTCTTTTCATTTACAAATGTCTTACAATGGATTTCAAGCATCTTTTAGAGTAGTTGTTAATACAAAGTAACAGACAGTTAGAAATGGAGAACTGTACACTTCTGAGAAGCACAAGTTTATTTACTGTATAAATGTACTGTTGTATCATTATCTTCATCATCATCAATAACATTATGTACGGCGAGTGAAGATGGTTCATAATCATGTACAGTACACATTTAGTTGGTACCTCATAAAACAATTTAGAAAGGAATATGCATCTTTTTTTTAATCAATACTATTTATCTTGTAAGGCCAACTAATAAATCCACTTGGTAAAGGTTTTATGAAATGTTCCCTGTATGGTTTCCCTCCCCAGTCCTTGTCACAGAGTAACATCCTGGAAAGATGATGGAATATACAGGTCCCAGCCACAATGTAGCCAGTTGATATACAATGTTGTGGAAGGGGAATATACCTCAAGTCTCTGTTTAAGGAGACATTCAGCTCCCGTACGCCACACTAGGCAAGCCAGAAAGACGCTAGACAAGCCAGCACTATTCAAGCAAGTCAAAACATTGATACTTTAAAAAAAGTTATGCTGATTAGAGTAGTTTATGGTCTCATTGGATAGTTTTAAAATCATATCATTTCATATGTCCCTATACTATCTCGTAATAATCATCGACCAGCGACTGAAATGGATCATCCTTCTTAAACTTATCAAACGTCTTGTCTAGTTATCTTTATTGTATATCTATTGGAAAATAAGTAGTTATTACCTTTATCATTTCTCTAACATTCCTTTGAAGAAAAGGTCAGGTTCAAATCTGAAATGATGAAAAACAATTGTATCAATGTTAAAATTTCTTTTAATAAAGGGTTGTAAAAATCCCAATATGCACTGCAGTACTCATAATCTTCGCCATCATCAATAACATTATGTACGGCGAGTGAAGATGGATCATAATCATGTACAGTGCAGGGCCTCTTCAAAAATTCATGATTGGTTTCAATATGGACAATGACATAAAACCGATTCTTTCCAAGATGAGGTTTTCGTTTAAACATCTATTTGACAAGATCAAACTATCTGTGCATAGATAGGCTTGTTAACCTGCTTGAAAATTTATAAAAAATGTTCCCTGTATGGTTTCCCTCCCCAGTCCTTGTCAGAGTAACATCCTGGAAAGATTATGGAATATACAGGTCCCAGCCACAATGTAGCAAGTTGATATACAATGTTGTGGAAGGGGAATATACCTCAAGTCGCTGTTTAAGGAGACATTGAGCTCCCGTATGCCACACAAGACAAGCCAGAAAGACGCTAGACAAGCTAGCACTATCCAAGCAAGTCAAAACATTGATGTATACGCCAACCAAAAAATTCTAGGACATTTATGACGCATAAACCAGATAAAAGTTGGAATCCCAGACAAGAAGAATGATTCTAGCTATTGAATGACATTGAGATACACATAGCAAATTGTTAACAAGACGTTTCCCTAAAGTATACCACAACTTGGCAAACAAATTCTTCCTTGCTCAGGGTTAAAAAGCTCTATTGTAAATATTCATCATTGACTATCCAGAGCAAAACTCTCATCATAGCAAGTAAACCACCATTACGCTTGACATCAACTGGGCATGTGCGAACCACAACTCATTTTGTAACCGAGCGAAAATATTGTTGTCGTCATAAAATTCAAATTTGGAACAACAATAATATTTGAGGTGTCAATTTTGTTCAGAACCCCCTCACACGTCATTTTGCATTGCCCTACTATTTAGATAAAAAGAACAAGGCCCATTTAAGTCATCAAAAGCTTTGGCCATTTTCTATCCACTCTGCTGTTAGTCCTTTTTTGAAAGTATCATATGATGACATGGAAAATCACCGCATCAATTTCGATTAATACTATTGATTTAGTAAATCAAAGTTGCCCTGGTATGTGAAGAAATTGCCTTAATGAAATAGCAGGAACATAAAAATATAGCTACCTCCCAAAATTAACCAAGTTAGAGCCCAGCTAACAAAAAAGAAGAGGTAAGCAAGTTGATTTATCGCCGTTGCAACTCTGCTATTAGCACAACTATAGCAAACCCAAAACTGGCGAAATGTGTTATTGATGCATTTTTTTTTATAGCAAAATCTATAAACTTTCTTGTTATATTGCCGATATATTCCACAGTATTCCCATTTGCAGCTAGCAAGCTGTTTTAATCCTGGAAGCATTGGGTAACCAAGGTGAAGAGACAACTTACCTCTATTCATAGGAACTATCACATTTTAACTACAGCAAACTACAACAATCATCACAAGTATTAACATGTTCCATTTATAAAAATCTTAATTTTCCAGGCAATTCAGAAATTGTAAGATCTCTTCATTCATATCAGTGAGAGAGTTCAAGATCATCACAAAAACCTGAAGAAAATGTCAGATACCTTCCATTATGACGTCATTAAAGCAGAAAACCAATAGGTAAGAAATAATAACATTACCTTCATCTGCAATTAATGCATGAGCCAGAGGGTTGTTGAAATCATACCAAGACAGTTTTTTCATCCTGTAGGTCCCAAATAGTTTAGTTTGGACTGCATATTTCTGCAGGCCTTTTCATCTCCTAAAATTCAAAGAAACCAAATTTAGTTACTTTTGAAAATATATATCAATATTTCAGCACAGCCAAATTTCATGTTCATGCTCAAGGGTTTTTTGATGCAACATTTTAGAATTTCTTTTATTTGAAAGGGTTAAACTCTTTCAGAAGAATTTCTAGAAGGTGGACAGAGAAAGCAATGTTCAGACAAAAAGATTGTTATCATTTTACATCAAACAATGTAGGTAAATAAAGTCATCATTTACATTGCTTTCAGTCCAGTTAATGGAAGTAAAGGATAGTCAAGTTTTGCAATCAAGCTTCTAACCCATTGTAAAATAAATATGGTCTTTGTATCGCCAAGCTTGTCGAGCTGTCTCAACAGACAAGTTTGACTGAAATCTGTGTAACCATCAACAATTGCAGAATTTGCATTTGCAACAAAGAAATCCGGTTTGGTTTTCGCAACCCCCTGAATCTATAAAGTGAAATCATTTTAAAGACAATGGGATCTAATGAAGGTTCCCTATGCAGACACAGTAATATGGCTACAGTTATAGGTAAATAAAGTATAATATTCAATTAGCAGCCTTTGAAGATAATGCAATCTACCATACAAAAACACTTTTATTTGTATCCATAACAAAGTGGAAAAATCTTGTCTATGGGTCATTTCCTCCTACATAGAACAAAATAAACATAATTGTACTTGTTTATCGTATCAAAGAGACAAGAAGTCTAAATGACATAGCGTGAAATCAAGGTCCTTTATGTACCAGTTATCAACTAACGAATCCACTAACATTCATGAAAACACCATGGCAAAAATACTGGTCTATGCAATAAAAACCAAGTCCTTACTAAATATTTCACAATTACTACCAACCTCTACAAGTTCATGCATTTTCTTAAATTCAAAGATGACAACCAAGAATGACAACTTATCTGTGTTTGTAAAGGCATTCTCTATCAATTACTTTGCATTACTTTTAGGGCTAGTTAGAATGTTTTTCTCCAAATGTTGCAAATGCTTGTAAAAAAGATCACATAATTCACATGTGCACTTTTGTTCAACACCGCTATTCATATCCCAGCAGGGAAACGTCAAAATTGTCCAAAATTACAATTTGAAGCTGAAGCTGGCAGACATCAAGTAATTTAACCATGGCGTATTAAATATCCATCTTAAACTAGATTGAATAGATATTTTCAGATCTCCTCAGGAAATAGAAGCCATAGTGAACCGTTTCATTTTGCCAAACAATGAAAAAAAAAAGAAAAAAATGTAGAGTAAAAAAAAACATGTTGCAATTGCTTGTAAAAAGTTCACACAATTCACATGTAAACTTTTGTTCAACAAGGCTATTCATATGCCAGCAGGGAAACGTCAAAATTGTCCAAAATTACATTTTGAAGCTGAAGCTGACAAGAACAAACTTTTTGACACTCAAGCACTTAAAATATGTTCCCTGTATGGTTTCCCTCCCCAGTCCTTGTCACAGAGTAACATCCTGGAAAGATGATGGAATATACAGGTCCCAGCCACAATGTAGCCAGTTGATATACAATGTTGTGGAAGGGGAATATACCTCAAGTCTCTGTTTAAGGAGACATTCAGCTCCCGTACGCCACACTAGACAAGCCAGAAAGACGCTAGACAAGCTAGCACTATTCAAGCAAGTCAAAACATTGATCTACTTTTTTCTCCGGAGAGCTACCAAATTCATACATTTCATGCTAATGGTCTCATGAGATAGAGCATTAATCAAGTGTTTCATATGTCCCTAACTATCTTTAAATAATCACTGACCAGTCGCATGGTTTACCTTTGAATTACTCAGACTTACGTACCCAGTGATCTTTTTCTAAATTAAATCGATGGGTTTTTTTTTTACTAAAACTTAAAAATCAATGAGTTTCTCTATAGAAAAATGATTAAAATGAAAGTAATGAGTTTTTTGGAAATTTTATGAGATTTTTTTCGCCCAAAAATTATCAGTGCATACCCATCTTTTGTAAAATAATATCAGCTTGTTATAGCAATAAGCCATTGGAGAGGGATTCATGATGTACATAGTGTAACAGTGCTTACTTCAGAAAACAAATTCCTCAACATTTTTTTCTGAGAGATTCCCATTGTGTAATATTGACACAATCATCATAAGTAAGCTTACATGAAAAGTTAATTGTTGCATTACAGCATGCAGCAAAAGGGCTTAATTATTCAAGCACAAATGACAATAAAAAAATAACTACCTTGCAGTTGAAAGCTTGCTCCTTTTATTAACTAGAACTAGATGTGTTGTCAATTTTCCTGAAAGAAAAATTTAAAATGCATGTGGATTAATCACAATCTGATTAAAATAACATTAAGAAATTCCATGTTAAAAGTTTGTCCTAACCAGTGTATCAGAAAGACTAATAAGTCACCATAATTTTTTAAGTTATCTAGGCAAAGTTTTCATCCTATACATGGTTAGGTCAGAAGAATAAAAAAGACATCAATACATGGAAATATGTCTACATAATGAGCATGCATACTCAGGGTTATTTTTAGAAAAAGGGGAAGACGCTGGGTGAATGGGGAGTGTAGTAAAGGATAATTGTTGGATATATGTTGAACATAGTGTGCAGGTTAGAATTTTTAGTTTGGATCCTTACCAATAGTTGTTTTTTAAGTGCCGGTAAAGTGTTATCATTCAAATAATGTTCATTTAGGTGATTTAGTGTCGAAACATCGACTGGTTCTATTCTCAACGATCTATTCCCAATGAACCAAATTCGAAAAAAATATCGCATCGTCGCAGATTTCTCCGGATTGACTGGACCGATCTTCTTGAGAGAGGTATCATTGGACGCAGAAATCATTTGGCTATGCGGGACATAGAAAATGACAGACTAGCCATCGCATAAAGAATTACGGATTGATAAGCGCGGAACGTCGGAACTGGTTTCTCTTTGAAGTTGTTTCCCTTACAAGTGTATATATAGTTTAAATAAAGGTCTATTATGATATTTCTCCCTGTGCTTTGTATTTATTAAATAGCTATCAAAATCATGTTAATGAGGTCTATGATTATATTCATACAATGTCCACTTCTGTTGTGAGAATAATGTTTATGGGAGAAAATGGCTACATATCTAAAGAACAGTCGCTTCAATGGTTCTAAAATGGATCAATATTTTTCTGATTGGCTCAAGCTGTAGCTCAAACATTTTTCAACCCAGTGCCGGCCCTGAAAACCATTCCATAAAATGCACTACACACCTTCCCCAAGCTTGTAGAATTTCAGAAAAGTTATGGCTGTGAATGCTTGACTGGGCACTATGTATCCAGTGATTGCACATGCCGGACATGTTATGTACAGTGCATTTACGTTGCTCCAACATCAAGTTAAAAAAGCTCATGAATTTGGGACTCAGAAAATATCTAGTGGGACTCAACTTTTACAATGACACAGAGTCCCATGGACTCAACAAATACTAAAGCTAACGGAAACACAGCAATCAAAAGCTGAGTTTTTGTCTTAAAATTAATGCCATATTTTTCCCCCAACTAGATCATATATGTTTAAATTGTTTGCATATGTAGAAAAGCTGTCTAAAGGGTGTAGAAATATACAAGGGTAGAAAAAGCTCCTTCTATCTTTTCACACATAACACACTTTGATCTCCTAAGGGGAATAAAATCTTTGAGAGGAAAATACTATTTTGGGGAATTTTTATGTCTAGGGGAAAAAATTCTGGTAGGGGAAGACGCCGATAATCGGTGTCACTTTCTTAGTAAAAAAAACCCCCGATATTAAAAAAATCTAAAACCAAAATTGGATGTTTCAGAACAGGATCATCTCAAGTCCATGACAGTCACTAGTCAAAATAAATGGATGCGATTGCATCTTATTTTCTAATGGGGCAATATAACGTCAAAATTTCAAAGATCAAAATAGCAAAACCTGCATGCTTCATAGAAATACTACTCCTCAAATAACAAGTCAAAAATTTTGTTCTACAGCCCACCATTAAAATGAATCATTCCCAAGTTTGGTGTGCAGACATATTGCCCGATGCAAAAGTTTCTCAATATTTTCTGATCACATCAAATTAGTTTGATTAGTCCAAAACATGATAAGCTACAAGAAAATTAGATACGATGTTGTAACGTCTTGTGGCTGCTATCTGGTTGCCACCAACGTTACGATTCCACGCTCATCACTTGGAGCAAAATCAATTTTAACAACCACATGATAGATAACCTTTTTATGATAACCCTAGCATAGTATTGTCTAAAATATCAAATCAAACAGCTTGATAGAAGCTAAAATTTCTTAATTAAGTTGTATTTCTTAATTGTTGGTGAAATTTAGTGAGAAACAAACCCTTAGTGTCCATTTTGATTTTTTCGCAACTTCTCGCACTTTCTGCTTTAAAAATATGGTAATTACCCACTGAACATGAAGGGCTCATCCAATGAAAACACATGTTTTTCCCGCCTTTTTTACAACCTGACTACAACTTCCAAATATGGAATACCCCTACAGGTTTAGCTCTGCCCAATTTGACCCAATTTGGTTGTCAATTGTTGCAGGATAGTCCTGGATATCCAAATGAAAACTGGAAGGGATGGATTTGAGAAATGAAATGTATAAAGATACGAAAAATGCTTCTATTCTCTTAAAATAATGGAAAATATTAACTTTTGGACTCTGAGGTATGAGATTATATGCATATGTTTAATCAGGTGAAGTTTTGTTGCATTTAGTTGCCCCATTTTTTAATTATCGTAGCGGTTGTGATACACAACCGGCCTGCTCCAAAGAGCTAAGAGGGCGGATTTACTACCGTGTCCCAAACAGGACACGGTAGGAACATTACTTTTACAAGAAAATATATCAGAGATCTTGGTGGTAAAGTCTCAACATGGCTACTTTATGCCCTTGTTCTCTCATCACATACATTTTCCAAGGAGCTCCAAAGCTATCCAATTCCAAAGTTTTCATTAAAAAAATTATCTAAGAGAAAAAATAGCACTTTGTAATCCTTATACATTTCATTTCTGAAAATCAAAACTTCTGGTACTATTCGGTCAACTCTGAACAAATATCTAAAAGGAAGGACCTTATTGATTTTTGAGAAGTCAAAATTGGTAGTCTGAGTAGTTTGTAAACTGTTGCAAACAAAGCGGAAAATGGGTTTTCATTGGATATACCCCACAAGTTCAATGCACCTAGTCAAAATAAGTTCACTATTATCGCCTATAATTTTCCAATAACATCGGAATTTTGAACCGAAATAGTGGTAATCTTTTTATATTCAGATTTAAAGCACAAGTCATTTGATAAGACAAGAAATGTAAAGTTGAATATCACCAACTAATGGCAACAATTATTGTTGAACAATCAAAAATCACTAAATGGTGTCAAATATATTAGGTTTTCGCACATCAAACGCCATTTTATCTGAGCGAGACCAGCAGAAAAAGATTACCGAGTGTTAACTGGCACAATGTTCTGCATTGCTTCAGTAATGGTTTTCACATCATATATACTATCAAGAGTAGCAAATATTATATTACATCATCAGCAATGGCAATTTATCAGATTTCAAACCACGCCAGAGGGCAATGACAGGTCTAAGGAAAAGGCATTTATCCTCGAGCACCAATATATAAAACTACAACCATGGGAGCCGCCATGTTAGCGCGCCCACCAAACACGTGGTCATACATAATGGTCGCCATAAACGTTACGGAATTTCATTTCTCATAACCTAATTGACATTCCTCAAAGACAAATAATATACCAAAAACAATTACAAATAATTATACAGTAATCAAGGATCACGAATCGAAGCACAAAAGTTTGCTCGAAATTTTATCAGACAACCAGTTTTGGGATCTCTCTTCACACAACATAAGAATAAAAAAGCTTACTCTTCGACACCAAATGCAATAATTTCGAGAGATTTTAGACAAACAAAGCAACAGTTTCCGAATTATAACTTTAAAGTTCGAATAAAAAATGTACTCATGTCAGCAAGTTACCTTGGAGCTGAGCATGCGGACTTCGACCGCCTCCGTGTCCCTCCAGAAATGAAATGAATGTACAACGAGGGGTAGATTTCGGAAGCACGAGGCTGTGTACAGTGGCTCCACCAATCAGATTAGATTTTTATTTTCTATATATCAAAATAATATTTTCAATTATTTGGGTTTCAGATATCGCTTTTTCTTTACTGGAATGAAGGAATGCTGCATTAAATAATTTCAACTATTTTTTAGCAATAAAGTATTTCAATGGGCGTGTACATTTAACGAAAATAACCGAGTTCAGCGCACCGGAAAATACCGAACAGTATGTGTTGTTTTCAAAGTCTGTTTTTCTACGCATTCAAATCACACAAACAAAACACTTTATAAACACATTAACAAAGAATATTTGATCAAACTAATAAACAACCAAATCGTATGTATCATTTCTATCACAATTATATATTTAGAATATTCAAGAAACTTCCGGCTATTTCTAATGACGTCATTTGGGAAATACGTGTCTCTAACTGAGAACGAAACGTTGACCAATAAAAATGCAACACAGTTGACTTATCAACCAATGAGAATTTAACACGACTTCAAGAGCACAAGAAGAAAAGTAGCATACTCAGGACTGTCCTCCATTAACTGTCAACGAAATCAACAACGTCAGAAGTAAAATAGAATAAAGCGAAAAGTACGCAAAGACAAATATTGTCAAACGAATATTTAGATACTTGAAGATTAAAAGTGAACATAAGAGGTAAGCAAATAGTTTATTTACGTATGTTTTACTTGATTTTATCAAAATCTGATTTCGCCGGTACCGGCGTTTTTGTGATCACACCTTTGACAGTTTCCACGTTTGGTGAACCATATTGACACTTCATATATTGTCGTTGTCTACAAAACAAGGACATGTCATGATAATGGTTTTTTAGTGAACCGAACTCAATGTTATTTACTTGTCGAATTTAAGTCGAACAACCGTGAAGTCTGGGTTGCAGGCTTCCATGCTGTATATTTTATAACTGAAATACCTCTATAATTGGATTAAGTAGCTTTGAGTAACTTCACGCACAACGTTTATCCAGACCAGCACTGTAGAATGTTCATCTTCAGTTCTATGTCATCAATGAACATGATATATGCAGTGTATATTCTAGAACCAGTGAAAATGTCATCTGATAAGTAACAAATGAATCTTAATATGCTTTTTTATTTGTAAGTTTATTCTATTTTCTCTTATTTCACCAAAATAACCTTTTTTTCCAGATTTCAAACATGAAGAAAGTGTTTTCATTGTGCTGTATTGCACTGCTGATAGTTGGGGCAGTGTGGGCTGAGGAGGAGGAAGACAAAGCTGAAACAAAGAAGACTGGAGAATTTGGTACAGTCATTGGGATTGATCTTGGTACAACATACTCTTGGTAAGTCTTACTTCAGATCATTCCCAAGTTAATGCTCTCATTGAAATTATTAAGTTTGAAACCTATCTTAATTAGTTGGATTTCTAGTAGAAAGAGTGAAAAAGCACTTAAAGCCAAAGTCTGGCTGGTTTGTCTCCAGAAATGTTTTTGCTAACCACTCAACACCATTTCAAAATTTCAAAAGCTCGTTTATCTCTGTTAAAAACGCCATCTAAAGGCTTTAGAAACAAAACACTATGAAAATCTTTTTCTTTACCAACACCTATAAAATAACGGCACTTTAAAACTTTAATTGAACAAAAGGCGATCTAATTAACAATTTTGTCTTGTTTGAAAAAACATCTAAGAATTAAAAATCATGTTCAATGATTACTCTTTTTATCCAACAGTGTGGGAGTCTTTAAAGGTGGACGAGTAGAAATCATTGCCAACGATCAAGGTAACCGAATCACCCCATCCTACGTTGCTTTTACTGAAGATGGAGAACGTCTCATTGGAGATGCTGCAAAAAACCAGTTGACGAGCAATCCCGAGAACACCATCTTCGATGTGAAGCGAATCATTGGCAGAAACTTTGACGATGAAACAGTCACAAAAGATATTAAAACCTACCCATTCAAAGTGGTCAAGAAAGGCGGAAAGCCCCATGTCGAAGTTGATATCAAGAAGGGTGAAAAGAAGCAGTTTGCTCCTGAAGAGATTTCTGCGATGGTGCTTGGGAAGATGAAGGATGTTGCCGAAGCGTTCCTTGGTGAGAAAGTAACCCATGCTGTTGTTACTGTACCTGCTTACTTCAACGATGCCCAGAGACAAGCCACAAAGGATGCTGGTGTCATTGCTGGCCTCAATGTGATGAGAATCATCAATGAGCCGTAAGTGAACCTTATATCTTCTATCCAATGTCTACTTTTCAATAACCATGTTTTCAAATTGTTCTCATTATAAAGAATATTGATGTAGGCATAATTTTTTTAAAATATAACCTAAATGCAGATCTAAACATAATTAAGATTTTGCTTAGAATACTTTACTAATTGAAAATGTTATAATTGACTTTTAATGTAATTTCCTTCTGTTAAAAGTCGATTTCAAACATGAATTTTGTCCAAGATGAAAATGTTTTGAATATCCACATTTTGCTATTCCAGGACAGCCGCAGCTATTGCCTATGGTCTCGATAAGAAAGAAGGAGAGAAGAACATCCTTGTGTTTGATTTGGGAGGCGGTACCTTTGATGTTTCCATCTTGACCATCGATGAAGGTGTATTCGAGGTCATTTCCACCAATGGTGATACTCATTTGGGAGGTGAAGATTTCGACCAGCGTGTAATGGACCACTTCATGAAGCTCTACAAGAAAAAGACTGGTAAAGACCTTCGAACAGACAACCGGGCCGTACAGAAACTCCGACGTGAAGTAGAGAAAGCCAAGAGGACCCTGTCTTCCCAGCATCAAGTAAAGATTGAGATTGAGTCTTTGTTCAATGGCCAAGACTTCAGTGAAACCCTGACTCGAGCAAAGTTTGAGGAATTGAATATGGTAAGTTTGAATCATTCATCTAGATTAGACTTTTCAACATTGCATAAGCTATTGGGAAAGGGAAGTCTTCTCTAATCTCACCTTGATAATGTCAACTTTCCCAGTGTAAAGATTATCGAGAAAAAGCTGAGTAATGTTTAATTCTCATTCGTTTTTTTACTGAACTTTGTCTATTTGAAATTAATTCAGTTACTCAAATGAACATAACTGCTTGTCTTGTTCTATACAAGCATTTCAATGTCATTGACGCAATCAAGAAAAAAGGCAGCTCAATTCTCAAAATTGCTAAAACTATGTTTTATTGTCAGTCACCTATAGCAGTTTTAAACTTGACTTTTTTTGTTATGAAGATTCCACCCATGCAAACTAAGTATTCTAAATGCCTTCTTGATGCTTGTGCAAATATGGTTGGAAAATGTCCTTCATTAGTAAAGTACTTGTTTATGACCAAGCAAGGAATTCAGATAAAAAAAAACTTGTAATGTCTGATGTTAAATGGGTTCCTAATCCAAGATAAATTGTTTGCAGAATGTTCCTAAAACAAGAATCAAGTCTGTTCCATTTGTCTCATTGGATATTCCTTCTCTTACAGGATCTCTTCCGTAAAACCATGAAGCCAGTTGACCAGGTGCTTAAAGATGCTGATTTGAAAATCACTGAAATCAATGAGATCGTTTTGGTGGGAGGATCAACTAGGATTCCTAAAGTTCAACAGCTGGTTAAAGAATTCTTCAATGGAAAGGTAAGTTGATCAATAGTTGAATGGAGAGTCTTTGTTATAATTTCCAAATTTTTAGGAAAAAGGACAAACTGAATGATGAAATTGCTTAAGGACAAATGTTCTTGTCACAAAATTGCCAATGCAATGTTACATTATTTTGGCAAATCATATTCTGACTACAGCTTTGAATTGTGAACATGTGTTATATTTATTTTTTCTTTTGTTTTTCATCCATTGTGTCAAAATGATAAATTGCTCACTTAGAAACACTATGACCGTTATTCTGAAGTTTGCTGTATGTCAGATATAACAAGAATATTTGAAAGAAAGGGTGTATGATATCTGTCCCTCCATATATACTTGGTGTGATACTTAAACCAATTGACTCTGTCCCATAGACTGGCCTCTTAACATAAGTTAGACTGTACAATGTTTTCATCTTCTTGACATTCTAAATAAAAACGAAAGGCATGTAATAAATATTTTGTTTCCCTTCCAGGAGCCCAGTAAGGGTATCAATCCTGATGAAGCTGTTGCGTATGGTGCTGCCGTACAGGCTGGTGTGTTGAGTGGACAGGATGACACTGGTGACCTCGTCTTGTTGGATGTTAACCCCCTGACCATGGGTATTGAGACCGTGGGAGGAGTCATGACCAAACTGATCCCAAGGAACACAGTTATCCCCACAAAGAAGTCCCAGATCTTTTCCACAGCTGCTGATAACCAGCCTACTGTCACTATCCAGGTGTTTGAAGGAGAGCGTCCAATGACCAAAGATAATCATCAACTTGGAAAGTTTGACTTGACCGGTGTTCCACCTGCACCAAGAGGAGTCCCCCAGATTGAGGTCACTTTTGAAATTGATGTCAACGGTATTTTGCGAGTAACAGCTGAGGATAAGGGTACCGGTAATAAGAACAACATTGTCATCCAGAATGATAACAACAGATTGTCTCCCGAAGATATTGAAAGAATGATCCAGGATGCTGAGAAATTTGCTGATGAAGATGAGAAAACCAAAGCTAAGGTTGAAGCAAAGAACGAACTTGAAAGTTACGCATACAGTCTTAAAAACCAGATTGGTGACAAAGAAAAATTAGGAGCAAAATTGAGTGACGAAGACAAGGAAAAGATTGAAGAAATTGTTGATGAGAAAATTAAGTGGTTAGAAAGTAATGCTGATGCCGATGTTGATGACTTTAAAGAACAAAAGAAGGAAATAGAAGAAATTGTTCAGCCTATAATGAGTAAACTTTATGCTGATGCCGGTGGTGCCCCACCACAAGGGGATGGTGAAGAGGCAGACCACGATGAGTTATAACACTGTATTCATATAGGATCTTCTCATTAAATACTGGTACAAGACATGCCATCCCTCCAACCTTCTTCATTCATTCACTTAGACCAAGTACATGAAGACTGAGTAACCTTTAGCTTGTTTTGATTATTTATAAATCATGATTTCAATTTGACAACTCTGACATTTAATGTATGATTAAATGTCAAAACTGGACAGCTTTGTTAAAGAGTACCATTCTGAATTTCTGATGTTTACTCACACGACATAATAATGGAGTTTTAATATGCACTAACAGAATGAGGGCAATGGTTCATTGGTTGTATGTTACAATAAGAAATGTCTTGTACAGTCTCATCGATTTGCAAGAGGTCCAGATAAGGAAGTGATCACTTACTTTCTATGAACCTGCTCAAAATGGAACCTCATAGGGCGATTTATCCTTGAAACAGTAAGGAAATTTGCTCTGTTTCGTACAAGAGTCCTAACAACCTTGTCTGAAGCTCTTGTCACATTACACAAATTGAAGTTACTTGTTTCCAAGATTTTTGACATGTCATGGGAACAGATAAGTTCAATTTCATTCTTTCATTAATTACCATGCATTCAAACTTGATTTATCTACAGTTTTCTCCATAAGATGCAAACATTTTCATAGGAGATATTTTAATACTTCTTTATGAAAATGGATGGATTTTTGGACTAAGACAGTTTACATTTTTGAACGTGTAATTATTTTTGTATAAAAAGTTATTTTGAATGTTTTGTTTCAATAGTTGATGTTTATTTGGTTCCAATAGTTGGGTTTAAATGAAGGCTTCAAGTATGATTGAAACTTTGATTAGATTCCATTATTTGAACCTGCATTGGAAGTTGTGTTTGAAGAAGTGCTGTAAATTATTTATCATGTATAGAACTCATTGTAAATCCAGCTGCATTCTCTAGAAATGTGGTCGTTTAGGTTTCAACACTGGTAAAAGTGTTCATCCCAGAGCTTTATTACACAAAACATAGAATGAGATGTTAAAGGCTTAATGTGTAAACATCTATGTAAAGTCTAGTCCTTGATCTTTTTAAAACTTATTTCAGACAGCATTTTCCACATTTCAAACAATAGCTGTTGCTCACCTGCTTTACATTTTATAACAGGACATTTATAAAATGTGATAACTTGTCCATGGAATTGAATTTGGGAACAAACATTGGAAAAGAAGCCAGCCTTTATGGTTTTGTTTGGCTGTGATAAAGTGTATGTTAAATGGACATTGTGTGATTCAGAAACTGAGTGTGAAAGATGGCATGATTGTGATAGCCATGTTGTTGTGTCTATTATGTTGATGGAAACAATAGGGAAAAAAATAAGAAAAAAAAATATTTAAAAAAAAAAGAAATAAAAATATTTTGAATTACAGATAAGTGTTTGTTTCTGTCTTTGTATTTTTCATAATGGTATGACTTTAAAAATCTAAAAGTCTCCCTTAGCCCTTTCATTAATGTATTTGAAAACTCTTGTATCAAAAATATTAATTGCTCATATTGAACAATTAATTGTTTGTCACAATAGTTTAAACCCATTAGCTTGAAATATTGTCTGTAATTTGTAAACTGAAAGCAAGACAAACTTTTTTTCTGTATAACATTGACTAGAAAACATCACAGACAAAAGGATAGACTGCCGGTTGTAATTGTAAAAAAGCTATTCCTCTTTGTCAAAATTGATGTTTAAGATTTTTGCTGTTGAAAGTATACACTGAAACGGACTTGGAAGTGAGGCTGACCTAAGTGTGCAACAAATTATTATTACTTGAAAGAAAACTGAGGTAATAGGCCGTTGTCATGTTCTTTCACTGCACTATGTTGTTGAAGTTGAAAATTTATCGACCTTTTTTTAATTCAGATAGATCGCGGGTAATGCCTATATGTCTCTTGGTTGTGTTATATTACGAACTCTCACGCACATGCACTAAGGCTGGGACGGGAACTCGAGTACCCGGGTACAGGCAACTACCCGGGTAGCAAATCACCACCCATTACCCGACGTTACCTTTACCTAGGTAATAAATGCACATGAAATGTGTGAATATGCACTCATTAACAGTGACTTATGCGTTTCTAAATCCCAAACTAGCAATCAATTATCCCCAAACAGTGTCTCAATATATGTACAAATATGGAACACACTTATTTTCCAAATTAAAGGCTGCTCGTCAGCTATCGAAACCCTCAACATTTTTTGTTCCGATCATCGCAGAAAGTCAAAAGGGCCTAAAACCTTTAGGCACAATTTTGTGTGGTACAGTCGTTTGCATGAGTGGTAACGTTAACGTTGTCAATTGTGACCTCTCGGATTTTCAATATAGACGTAGGCAATTTATAAAGGCTTTCCAAAAGCAACGTTGGTTTTGATGACTGAGGAGCACCATTGGAGAGTATATAGTACTTGTGACAGATGTAAAGTCTGATGCGGGGCCTCCGTGGCCTAGTTGTTAGAGTACAGAACTTGAAATCACATGGCCCCTCTCCGCGTGGGTTCAAATCCTGAGAGGGATATGGATTTTCATGAGAGGCAGTCTCCCGACTGACTTACGGAATGCCGATGGTTCTACCCGCCTTGACCAGCCCTTATGGGTAGTTGAGTATGGGGTCTTCCTCCATCATTAATAGTCGGGCATCGCTACATAACTGAAATAATGTTGATGTGATGTAAAACCCACATAAAAAAAAAAGTGATGCATTTGTCAATGAGAGTCAGTGATCTGATCTTATGTTACCATTAAGAAAACGCCCATTGGCATGGCCCACGTTCTATATGAAAGGTCTCACCACCGAGATCATCGTGAAGAGTTTAGATAATCGTAACTGGAGATCATCTCTCTAACGTTGGAAAATACGATGAGTTTGTTAGGCATATATCCAGACTTGAATCTAAGGGAGACTATTGTTGGTTTCGGGTACCCGCGGGTAACATTGTCCCGGGTACCCGTGTAGTAAATAGCTACCCGTCCCAGCTCTAACATGCACAAATGTTTGTTAAATGTGTCCTTTCATTGTTTCTAGTGTTTTTAGCAACAACAGGCCAAAAGTTCACTTATTCTTACTTTTTAATTTACTATAATAAGGCAGAGACATAGATAACATGTTATCTATGTCTCTGAATAAGGTGATGGAATGACGCCTTCTTTTTGTACAGTGCATTAGAAAATGTCGGACCATGAATGTGGATCGACCAAAGGACCCCCGGTCTAGAACCTATAACTTATGACTCTACTACCACAGACTCCGACTCGAAAGTTTACATGTCCTCAGGACAATCGTATCTACTCGGCAATCCCCGTATCAAGTCGGTAGATATACCTCGTAGGCAGTACATGAATACACCAGAAATCCTGTAGTCGGAATGATCCAGACGTAGATATTTCACTTGTCACGCAGTTACAGCTTGGATCATCCGAGTTAGAAATCCTGGGGTAATTCGCCGTTTTTTTCCGGCGGATAACGCAAAGTGCACAAAGGCACTAAATATGTATTTAAATACACACAAATTGGTTATATATCACAATTGAATTTTTTTTTACCCTTTTCATTAAAGATGATCATATCAACACATCTTTGTTTTATGTTTTGTCAATCGGCTCTTTTCGGCAATCCCCGGGGCATTCGGAACACCTCGGACATTTCTTAAAATAACTACCGACTTGTTACGGGGATTGCCGAGTAGATACGATTGTCCCCGGGGATTTCCGAATAGATACGATTGCAAACGGACATGCCCTTCGTTGCTGACCTACTTTCAAAAATGACTCCCCATTACCTCCGATGTTATTTTAAGAAATGGCCGAGGTGTTCCGAATGGTCATCAATATAGTACATATCTTACGGAGAGGGCGGGGCGCATGATTGAATTGTTGCCTGGGATACCGGCTGGATCCCCAGCAGCGCTGGCGGTGTGGTCAGACACCTCGGAGCCCTTGTCTACAACTGGTGAAAGCCTAGAAGGCTGTAATGTAACAGAAAAAAATGTTGATACAATTCAGATTCAGATCGTTTATTGCATTTCAGGCATGCGGCCCTTACACAAGATACAATCTCTTTTATACAAATAATAAAATTTCTACAAAGTGAGTTTCATGTCCCATTGATATTAAACAAACTGCGCTAGACTACTTGGGAATAAACATGAGTAAATGAGAAAATTCATTGTTTCCCCTTTATTTAATCAGTAATGTTTTAAAATGTCGAATAGCATACCAAATATATCTCGAGCACACCTCACGAACGGCATCACCAATTTCCAGTTATACCCGATTCTTTCTTTTCTATTCGGAACGAGCCGGTGTTTAGTGGTAGCGTTTTGAGATGTGTGAATAATAGTCCGGGGATCGATTCCAGGTCACGTCAAATACATGACATTCTATTTCATTACGAATTGTCTTTATTGGTATCAAGTTCAAATAAACAGACCTACCTATCCATAATGATCATGAATTAAACAATCATCGCGTTTGAATTAATTGTGTCTTTACTTCGCATCAACAATTTGAACATTATATTGCGATGAGCAGCTGATCATCAATAAAGACCATTTATCTAACTGCCCATATGGGCTTCTCGAGAAGGGCAAAGCATCGCCTTTCCGGAAGTCGGCCAAGAGACTACCTCTCCTGTAAATTCACGTTTAGCGCCACCATCGTTTGAACCCACACAGAGAAGGGTCGTGAGAAGATAACTCTTATAGCGTTCGGTAATTTTCTTTAAATAGATTTTTGTGGCGTCTGTTTTCCAAAACCTTAAATATCTGCCTTATTTTGTTGAGGAAAGATACTCAGAGTAGCAAACAGGTTAGATCACTGGCCAGCCGCCAATTGACTTGGCGGCTGGCCTGGATCTAACATGTTTGCATAAGCATGAAGTCAGTTCCAGCATTGGATTGGTGCCATGCTATTACTCACTATTCAGCGAGCAAGTCAACCGACCAACCGGCCATTTGCAATTAATCCCATCGACATACTATGTCAAGTTTGAAACAAGCTCTGTTTAATAGGTACATTATTTTCGTATGCTGATCTAGCATTTTATGGCGACTGGTCACTTGTCTGCATGTTTAAGATTAACATCCGAACTTTTTTTTGTGTAGTAGCCGAGTTATGCTTGCGCAACATTTTTGATGAATAATCGCATGTCCAGTTTGAAGGATCTCTGAAAATAATTCGGGCAACTCTACAAACTTTATCAGCGGATTTACAGCCGAAATGACGCGGGGCAATCACTCGATTAGACGAATACCGATTAAAATTATGGATGAATTGAATCTTCATATCAACAGCGACAATATCTCACGTATGATTTTTAAGTTGCAGACACTCACTATGCAACATTACATTTACTCAAATTGCAGTCCTTATAAATGTCCTTGTGTAAGTATACATATGTCGGAGGAACTTGCATTCGGAGAGAGCAGAGCGGACCTCGATAGCAAGCCACATTCGCGTATCTGTATCAACCTGCCTTTTGGTTGAGTCTCACAACAATCATTCATCGTATGCTTACACAAACTCGCAATCGTCTGCTGCAAGCGTCTTTGGTCGTTTGTTAAAAAATGAGTATTCGTCAATTAAAGTCGCTTACATTTAAACATGCTATTTCGTCTGCTGATAATTTGTTGAGGTAGATTTTCCTTGATACTTTTAGATGGACTTTTGTATCTTGATGTAGACAAGAAAGGTGTGATCATTGCGCCACTGGTCTTTCTGCTCGTTTAAACTTGCGCTTTATAGCTCAAGTTAAATGGGATCTTTAATATTGTTTTCAAAGTTATTCTCGTGTAGAATACAGGTAAAAGACGCATGAAGGTATTTATCAATAGATGATATTGAAATATATTGAATATAATTTATTCACGATACGATGTCCACGATAAACCTATTTAGGCGACATGTGAACTATCTAATCTAAAGACAGCACACTATTTGTCATAGAAGTTCACCCACAGGTTTGTGTAGAGAGGTCTAGAAGATACTAGTATCCTTATTGGGGTACACACTCTCAATGCAATGATTTTTTAGGGGATTGGTCCAGGCTTAGAGCATCGACCTCGAGACAAAGGGTCGTGGTCTCAAATCATGAGTGGCGAGGTCTAATTGCGGCCTTGCATTAATTCACGTTTGGCGCGAGTACTGGTTATTCATTGGCAAAGCAGAATCGAGGCTGGTTAATATAGATTGTGAAAACTAATTTCGTATTCGATGTTCGATTTTTTAAAACTGAAATAACTTGCAGACTGCTATTTTAGATGAAGACGTAGAAGCCATTCACCGGATATGATATATCATCATTAATGGAAAGCGGGAATTGCTTTGCAAAAATTATAATCAACGATGTCTGGAGAGGATACTATGATTCTTACGGACCTGGCTGAGTAGTAGTTCCGCAGTCTTTATCGCTCAATGCATTTTGGTCATCTTCTGCATACTCCGTGAGTTATTTGTTGTCCGAAATACTGCGTAAACAAAGACTTCTTGGGCGTTCTATTAGCTACTAGATGTAACATTATAAACACAATACACATATAATCAGTCGAAATGACCACGAGAAAGAGAAATAAGATCGCTAACGCTAAAGATAATCCTAGATCGGTGCCCGGGTCTGCGATAAACGTAACATTATTCTTATAAACTCTATGTCTAGTAAACCCTCCACTGCACTACCATGGTGCTGACGACGAAAATCAGTTGCGCAACATACGGTTTAGCGTTCTTAGCGTAGATTTTTGCTATTTCTCTGCATTTTCAGGCAAGTAATTAAAAATCTAAAAACAGGTTTCAACCCGTATTGAATCCAACCGCCTATAGGTAAAGTTTCAATTTTGGAAAAAAAAACGGAAGTTGAGCAACTGATATCGACATCAGCATCATGGTGGTGCGGTAGAGCGTTCACCAGCCGTTAATTCACGATTGCTTTTGAAACGATTCCAGTCTTAGTAGTCATTGATTCATCGGGGCCAGACAAGCGGCCCCTTAAAACATTCTAAGAGTGCCATTAAAAGGTAAACAGTTTTTCTCCTTCTGATAAGGTCAGCTTCCGCATTAAGTACAAAGAGATCAGTGTCATTTGGCTCTTCCGTGTTTTACTATTAATGCATCTGTGACCGGAGGTGAAATAACAAATCACTACAAGAGACCAGTAAGTTACTGGTAGGTTTTCTAAAAAGATTTTTTCATGTCATCTTGAATCAGACTGACTGACTGACTGACTGACTGACTGACTGACTGACTGACTGACTGACTGACTGACTGACTGACTGACTGGCTGACTGACTGACTGACTGACTGACTGACTGACTGACTGACTGACTGACTGACTGACTGACTGACTGACTGACTGACTGACTGACTGACTGACTGACTGACTGACTGACTGACTGACTGACTGACTGACTGACTGACTGACTGACTGACTGACTGACTGACTGACTGACTGACTGACTGACTGACTGACTGACTGACTGACTGACTGACTGACTGACTGACTGACTGACTGACTGACTGACTGACTGACTGACTGACTGACTGACTGACTGACTGACTGACTGACTGACTGACTGACTGACTGACTGACTGACTGACTGACTGACTGACTGACTGACTGACTGACTGACTGACTGACTGACTGACTGACTGACTGACTGACTGACTGACTGACTGACTGACTGACTGACTGACTGACTGACTGACTGACTGACTGACTGACTGACTGACTGACTGACTGACTGACTGACTGACTGACTGACTGACTGACTGACTGACTGACTGACTGACTGACTGACTGACTGACTGACTGAATCAATCAATCAATCAATCAATCAATCAATCAATCAATCAATCAATCAATCAATCAATCAATCAATCAATGATGAATGAATGAATGAATGAATGAAAAAATCAATCAATGAATCAATCAATCAATCAATCAATCAATCAATCAATCAATCAATCAATCAACCAATCAACTAATCAACCAATAAACCAAGCAATAAAAGAACCAGTGAAAGAATCAATGAATGAAACACACAAACGATAAGTTCACATATGGTATATCATATTAGATGAAATTCATTACTTCGGCAGAAACCTCGATGTGTTATCAACCTACGATTGCAGAAATGTGTTTTTTTCTCTTTATCTTAAAGTTAGCCAAGAAAAGTAACATTTTACACACATTCATTTTGAAACGCCCTTTTCAACAAATGTTCTTCAATGTATTCATGACTTCTACTTCAACGCTTACAACTTTGATGTGTTTCGACTAGAGTCAAAGCCATTTTCAACAGATTCACGGGCATGAACTTCTCTCCTACATGACAAG
>OX401418.1:9547243-9559743 GCA_947846245.1 Cerastoderma edule | reverse complement strand
ACCCAATGCAGTGTTAGCACACACGCCAAAATGAAAACAGGCCGAGTAAACACTACACCATCATCTTTTTTAAATTCATTTTGATATGTTTTCAAATTGTAGTCGTTGTTATTCCATTTTAGGTTAGAGCACGCAATGAGAAGTTTCTTCATACGAAATTGTTAGGATACCATCGTTTTATTCCTCATCTGCGTTTCGGATGAATATCCGCTACGAAATTTTTCAGAAGTGTCCAAAGTTTTCGTGTGTGGCTTTACGTCTGAAACAATGCAACACCATATGTATTATCTTAAAATTGCTATCGCAAAGATTGAGGTTTTAATCTTTCAAAAATGAAATGTCTTCTACGTATAAAGGGCTTTTACGGATCTAACGTAAAAGAAAACTATATTTTTGCTACATTTCTCACTTCCTTTCCGAAATTCGTAAACGTGTAGTGGAGAAATACCACAATTATGTTGCAGATTAAGAAACTTTTTTAAACGACTCTTTTTAGTAAACAATGATCTACTACTTTGGTCCCGCGAAATAGTTGAAAAAGGCAAGGGTCTCTTGGGCCCAGATTATGAAATGAGTTGACACTCTAATCACATATCACTAGCAAGGTGCGTTTGAGTGCAACCCTTTACTATTTAAAAACCAAGATTATCAATTAAAGAACTCAAAATAATTCAATGAAAACACAGTTTTATAGTGTCTTTGAAATGAAAATATTTAAATTTGTCGTTTATTTTTAATGTAAGAGTCGGTTAGATAATCTTTAAAACCATTACCAAACAATAACGACATTTGACCAGTTTATTGCAGAGGACTCTGGCAAACATTGTGGGAAAAGGAGAATGTCTCCTACTCTATCAGAAGATTACTTTCCAATTTCATCACATTTTGAAAGGTCGTCTGCAACCCTTTTGGATTTGGGACATTCGAAAATTTTGCGGTTGGTAAAGGGTTACACAGTTGTTAGTAAATTGTTACTCACGCAATACATTCTGTAAGATATTCCCTTTAAATGGAGGAATGCCTCATTTTGATACTATGAGTTCTGTCATCTTCTAGGACAAAGACAAATTATGGTGGCAACACACTCAAAACGTTTAAATCATAAGTGAAGCTATATCAAGTTAAGATTGTGACTCTTTCGTGACAAACAAGTAATCTAAGTCTTCAATTAATGATAGACTCTAAATACCATCACTCATCCGACAGGTGAAATGTAGCATACAAACATTGTGGGAAATATGAACTTTGCTGTCAAATGGAAACATTTAAGTCATGTGGGGATTTGTTTTTCAAAGTAGAAGCATTAGCGAGAGTCTCGACTCCAGGTTTACACAGGTGAGTTATGACATCTATATGACCCATTCGTTCAGGTGAGCGTTGTGTGTTACAGGTGATTAATCACCAACAATTTCAATTGTGGTCAGTCAACAACAACAACAACAACGTCATTTGTGGTCAATCAACCAGGGCTCACAGGCCAAACTTGGGGCGCAGTGGAAGCGTGCTGGGCCCATAACCCAGGGGTCCGAGGATCGAAACCTCACTCTGCTAATTTTTTCTTACTCATTTCGTATTTTTTAATATAAATATTTCAACCGTAGAAGTAAGAAGCACGGAGGTAAATTGACTCCGAGGGGTTTTGTTTAGTCTAGAAGTAGTGTATCTAAAAACAATTTATTTCTAAGGAATTACAATTGTGTTTTCAACCAAACGTTTGAGATAAAACCTAAAACTTAAAGTCTACCATATTAAAATGTATCAACAAAAATCAATTTCCATCATTAAACATTTTTTGACTTACTCGTACAGAGAGTGATACCTTGTCGATAGTCTTTCTAAATTGTTAAGACCGTGTTTGTAAATTGAAAAACAATGTGGAGGCAAAATGTACCTCTCTTGTTACTTTACTACTTAAATCTAACGTCTTTGATAAAGCTTTGGCCAAAAAACTTACTAGGGCTGTTTCAAAACAATTCATTAGATATTGTTGAAACATTTTTGCTACGTATAAGTTTGTAATTGACGCTTCAATCGACGTGGCGTTCAAGTAAATCTAAATCTAAACCGGGTGTTCCTAATCTGTGCTATTTTTAGGATATATTTGTGTAAGGATTTCATCATAGAAACATGTAAACAACTTCGTAATAACACGGACAATAAAGAAACATTTCGTCGGTGCTTTATAAAACGTGGCTTTTCCCATAATCAATATAGACTGTTGTTTATCTGTACTGAGATCATATAAAATGATTTATTGTATACCACAAATTAAATTTACTATCATATTCTATATGACAAAAGCAAGCGTGAAAACAATTGACGGGAGATAACTCAATATTAATGTGCACTAAGTACAACAAGAGTTGTCTTTCTTTTCTATATTGTCTGCCAAAAGTATAGGCTACGTGTTGACAAATATCAAACAATATGGCAATCTGTTACTGACCAAAATGGAACGTATTTGGTCTTAGCATGCAATCTATCTCTAATCTTAACAACGCGACTGATCGTTTTTCATTAACGGATTGAATTTTGATTTATTTCTTAAGCGTCATCATTACTTATATCAAAAACTTCATTTATTTGTCATCGGTTTTATAATTTCAAATGCCGTTTAAATGTTGTCGTGTTCCATTTTGTCCTGATATTAAGTTATTTTAGTTAAGTTGTTTGTTTAAACAAAAGACATAATAAACATGTTTATTAGGTCATTGGTTTGAAGGTAATCCCTTTGTATTCAATTCATTTGATTGCTGACAGTTTACTTTCTTAATTACATAAAAAGGGGCAATTAATTTAGATTGTTAGAAGGATAAAGGGTTGTAATGCAAACTCACACTAATCTGTCACATTTGTACCATATGCAGAAATCAAAAATCATTTATTGTTAAGCCGATCGACAGCCTCTGTAATTAACAATCAGCCATCCGGAGTCCTTTTAACATATTAAAGACAACCCTGTGTCCATTGTCATTTTGTTGTATACGGATAAACATGTAGATTCAACAAGTAGATAAATACGGATTTGTAGTGTATTCATAGCCTTTTTAATTTGGATATAATATAATGAAAACATTCCTCTATGAAGAAAAGGGTCGTGAGAAGTTAACTCTTATAGCGTTCGGTAATTTTCTTTAAATAAATTTTTGTGGCGTCTGTTTTCCAAAGACTTAAATATCTGCGTTATTTTGTTGAGGAAAGATACTCAGAGTAGCAAACAGGTTAGATCACTGGCCAGCCGCCAATTGACTTGGCGGCTGGCCTGGATCTAACATGTTTGCATAACCATGAAGTCAGTTCCAGCATTGGATTGGTGCTATGATATTACAAGTTTACAAGTTTACAAGTTTATTCAGTTTAACACCAGAAGGTCATAGACCTATGTGGCAATATTTACAAGCAGCAACAGTACATGATGATAGTAACATAATACAATATATCATTCAGGTTCATTTGCAAAATCAAGTTTGTATCATAATAACCTGAACATTGTTTTGATATTGTATGCGTCTTCATAGAACGATTTGTACAATAACTTCATTTTATGTAATAATCTTAAATTTGGATAATTGATAATTTGGATGATTTATGAGTTGTTTTTGTTGTTGTAGCCAATGCACTTTCAATACTGCTTCATAAAGATTATTCAACATAAATATGCTTTCATATGAACCTCCTCTTATATTTACATATACATATATACATACACACATATACATATATATATATATATATATATATATATATATATATATATATATATATATATATATATATATATATATATATATATATATATATATATATATATATATATATATATATATATATATATATATATATATATATATATATATATATATATATATATATATATATATATATATATATATATACATATACATACTATATATTACTATATTACTACTATTCAGCGAGCAAGTCAACCGAATATATATATATATATATATATATATATATATATATATATATATATATATATATACATATATATATATATATACATATACATATACATATATATATTACTATATTACTCACATACAGCGAGCAAGTCAACCGACCAACCGGCCTTTTGCAATTAATCCCATCGACTTACTATGTCAAGTTTGAAACAAGCTCTGTTTAATAGGTACATTATTTTCGTATGCTGATCTAGCATTTTATGGCGACTGGTCACTTGTGTGCATGTTTAAGATTAACATCCTAATTTGTTCTTTTGTGGAGTACCCGAGTTATGTTTGTGCAACATTTTTGCATGAATAATCGCATTCAAGTTTGAAGGGATCTCTGAAAATAATTCGGGCAACTCTACAAACTTTATCAGCGGATTTACAGCCGAAATGACGCGGGGCAATCACTCGATTAGACGAATACCGATTAAAATTATGGATGAATTGAATCTTCATATCAACAGAGACAATATCTCACGTATGATTTTTAAGTTGCAGACGCTCACTATGCAACATTACATTTACTCAAATTGCAGTCCTTATAAATGTCATTGTGTAAGTATACATATGTCGCAGGAACTTGCATTCGGAGAGAGCAGAGCGGACCTCGATACCAAGCCACATTCGCGTATCTGTATCAACCTGCCTTTTGGTTGAGTCTCACAACAATCATTCATCGTATGCTTACGCATACTCGCAATCGTCTGCTGCAAGAGTCTTTGGTCGTTTGTTAAAAAGGTAATGAGTATTCGTCAATTGTATATTTATTTAAGTCGCTTACATTTAAACATGATATTTCGTCTGCTGATAATTTGTTGAGGTAGATTTTCCTTGATACTTGTCGCTGTGTCTTTTCTCGGTAGATGGACTTTTGTATCTTGATGTAGACAAGAAAGGTGTGATCATTGTGCCACTGGTCTTTCTGCTCGTTTAAACTTGCGCTTTATAGCTCAAGTTAAATGGGATCTTTAATATTGTTTTCAAAGTTATTCTCGTGTAGAATACAGGTAAAAGACGCATGAAGGTATTTATCAATAGATGATATTGAAATATATTGAATATAATTCATTCACGATACGATGTCCACGATAAACCTATTTAGGCGACATGTGAACTATCTAATCTAAAGACAACACACTATTTGTCATAGAAATTCACCCACAGGTTTGTGTAGAGAGGTCTAGAAGATACTAGTATCCTTATTGGGGTACACACTCTCAACGCAATGATTTTTTTAGGGGAGTGGTCCAGGCTTAGAGCATCGACCTCGAGACAAAAGGGTCGTGGTCTCAAATCCTGTGAGTAGCGAGGTCTAATTGCGGCCTTGCATTAAGTCACGTTTGGCGCGAGTACTGGTTATTCATTGACAAAGCAGAATCGAGGCTGGTTAATATAAATTGTGAAAACTAATTTCATATTCGATGTTCGATTTTTTAAAGCTGAAATAACTTGCAGACTGCTATTTTAGATGAAGACGTAGAAGCCATTCACCGGATAGGATATATCATCATTGATGGAAAGCGGGAATTGCTTTGCAAAAATTATAATCAACGATGTCTGGAGAGGATACTATGATTCTTACGGACCTGGCTGGGTAGTAGTTTCGCAGTCTTTATCGCTCAATGCATTTTGGTCATCTTCTGCATACTTCGTGCGTTATTTATTGTCCGAAATACTGCGTAAACAGAGACTTCTTGGGCGTTCTGTAAGCTACTAGATGTAACATTATAAACACAATACACATATAATCAGTCGAAATGACATCTACTGCACCACCATGGTGCTGACGACGAAAATTGGTTGCGCAACATGCGGTTTAGCGTTCTTAGCGTAGACTTTTGCTATTTCTCTGCATTTTCAGGCAAGTAATTAAAAATCTAAAAACAGGTTTCAACCCTTATTGAATCCAACCGCCTATAGGTAAAGTTTCAATCTTGAAAAAAAAACCCGCAACCGATATCGACATCAGCATCATGGTGGTGCGGTAGAGCGTTCACCAGCAGTTAATTCACGATTGCTTTTGAAACGATTCCAGTCTTAGTAGTCATTGATTCATGGGGGCCAGACAAGCGGCCCCTTAAAGGTCATATTTCCCGATAAACAAAATTTTCTATAATTATGGTTTTTTAATAAGGTTATGGTTTCGCTATGACGGAGGTAATGAATTTTTTCTCATACAGAAGCGAAAAATGTTGTTTTTGACTACTTTTATTCACCTTTATCGATTTTTGTGAATGACTTATCTCCCTTGTTGTGACGTCATTTGTGCTTCAAAGTCATATGAACTATGAGTAAGAAAAATCTAGTTCTCAGTAACGACGGTGTTTTTGCACAAATTTCAGACATTTTAAGTGTTGAATTGTGTTTTGGGAAACGTAAATTGGATATTGAATATGGTATTTTGACACGTCTTCTGGTGTTATTCTGCTTTTGGTAGCAGGGATGCGAGTTTCTCCCGTTTTCCGACGAACATAAAAGCTGCAAAAAGTTTCGATAAGTAAACTGGACCGTGTTTACTTTACAAAGAAGCAAAAGATATATTCCCCAAACAAGAACAGTAGGCTGTGTTACTTTCACTTCGAAGACGGCAAGTTTACGCATTGTTAGGCGTTTTCAGAGAATTGATTTTATTGATCTTTAAATGATCGGACTCAATTCAAAGTAATTTATACAGGTGAAGACGCTTCAAATTCATTCTACTTATTGAGTAACCGCTATATTTCCCTGAATTGATGTTCGTGATTAAAACAATTCCTGACTGTTAGTTTGGGGTGTCAGAGCCTCGTGTAGTCTTGCTAAATCCTTTGTATAGAATTTGCACTGTGTAAATGTAGATAAATTCAAGAAAAGGATAAATCACGTTGATTACACCTTTTTTGAAAGTTAATTTCCTTGAATGACTCTCTTACTCGCCAAGCTAGTTTTGTTTGGAACAGTTTAACTATGCTACATACTTAGTCAGGAATACTTAATTAGGCTGCTTTACGATTATATTACGTAAGAATTCAAAGGGTTGCAAGAATATGTTTTCATCCAACATCATAAGTTATTGTATTGCCATGTCTTTGGGTTTTAAACGCTTAAATGCATCTTGTTCTTATTTGCAAAACTTGTTTTATGTTTTAACATAATCGTAGAAACTTTGCCATTGTACTTAAATGAGACAAAATAAAAAATGTACGTTGATTGTTATGATAACAAACCGATTAAAACAAGCAAGTTTCTTTGATCTGCCGATGTCTTTGAATGAAAATTCAAAATAATGAATATTTGATATCCGCGAACTGTCTCTGGACTCATCAACGCAAATGATAATGGGTTCGATCTTAACTTAAGCGTCTGCTTTTCGGAATTATTTAAATCACACACCTCATTTTTTGCCATTGGTGATATTGGTTTAAATGACGTATGTCACACTGAAATACAGGTGTTAAAACATGATTATTACAAATTTATATTGATAATTTAGTAATAAGATCACTAAATATATAATTTACACATTTTAACACAATCTCTTTGTTTACAATTTAATTGATTATTGTCAGTTTACCTCACATACAAAGGGTCAATCAACAAACATCGGACATTACAAGGATTAAGGGTCGTGATGCAAATTAACACCAAACTGCCACATTTGCACAGTACGTTTCAAGTCTCAAGTCCTTTATTGTTTAGGCGAAAGATCGCCTCTGGCGTTAATCTCTTAAATATCTCTGTTGTTAATTAACAGGTCTAACACGTTCTGCTATTCCAGACATGAAATAACAAGCGGCAAATCTCACACTTTCAATGCGCGGCAATTAAATTTATCTAAAAAATCCATTGTTAAGATATAACCAATTAAGACCAAACTCTCACAGGATGTTTGGATTGATAAGATGTCAGTACATATTTATCTCTCAATGTGACTTAAGTCGGATACTTTGTCGTTATGATATTCAAAGAAGAGAACATGTTGTCTTTTCTATTAGAATAGTTTGACACTTCAATAAGTATATGATAATCAGTATTCACCAAAACGGTATTAACTCTATGTTTTCAACAAAAAAACGTTTTAACATCAAAATCAAGTTTTGTCAAATTGATATTTAAATTACAAAATCATAAAAAAATATTTCAAATATGTTTATTTAAGGTTGTTAGTAAAATAAACTATGACGACTTTTTTGTTTTAGCTGTTAATTATTAAACCTGTCCGAAAATTAAATGCTCAATATGTTAAGACTACTTACACGAGAGAAAACGAACATAAATGTAAAGTGAATATGAAGAACAATTCTTAAGTCAAAACAGTTGATATAGAAAGACGACATCGGAATCAATTTCGAAATCAATGACCTCTTACTGGGGATGGAGTTACTGGAAAGCTGCCGGATGATTTTAACAAATAGGCCTACTCTTGAATGTGCCAGTGTTTAGTTTTGAAATTTGGATGTGTGGTGAAAATGTGAGTTAAAGGATAACCTTCGTATCACAAATAAGTTGATGTGTGGTGAAAATGTGAGTTAAAGGATAACCTTCGTATCACAAGTAAGTTAGGTTATAATACGGTTTGTTTGTTCGCAATTTATGATCTTCTCCCGTTTCATTTCATGTATTGATAAGACAATGAAGGGTGAATTTGACAATCAATAGTTATACGATGTACGGTTTTGAGACAATTCGTTTATTCAGATCTATGTCTTTGTTTACTACTCAATTAAAACCTTAATGCTAATACACGATCATTGACGAAAAAGTAATCGTGTTTTTTTTTCAACAAATATTAATAAAAATAGCTGTTTTCACAAATATCGTCAAAATTTCAAGCCGATTCTTACATATGAAAACATTACAAATCCTTTCAAATTTACGCGTTATGTCACTTACTCTTTTTTTTCAGAAGAATATTCTTATAATATGAAACATATTCAATAAAGAAAATGCACTGTCAATCCAAACATTGACTTACGGATTGCTATTTCGAGGAAAATCATCCCACTTTCAAGCCGTTCCTTTCATATGACTGCATTGACATATCCTTGTAAATTAACGCGTTAAGTCACTAATTCATTTTTTTCAAATGGCTATTCTTATAATATGAACAATATCCAGTATAGAAAATTCACTGTCAATCCAAACAATGACTTAAGAATCATTTATTTCAAGGAAAATCGTCTAAATTTCAAGTCGTTCCTTTCATATGAACAGGTTTACGCAATGACAAATCTATGCAAATTCACGGGTTAGTTATTGATTTATCTTTTTTTCAAATTGATATTCTTATAAAATGAATCATATTCAATAAAGAAAATGCGCTGTCAATCCAAACAATGACTTTAGGATCGTTTATTTGAAGAAAAACACCAATTCTAACCAGCGATCGCTCTTCACGCCCTTTACATGGCGCATTCAGTGGATCACGAGTGACGTCACAGCAAAGGGAAGTAAGTCATACTAACTTTTATTAATCGGTGCGCTATGACGGTGATTTATGACGTAATGCGTTATGCTAAAATGTTGCAAATAATTTCAATGTGATTCTTTTACTTCATATTTTAATTTTATGAAATAAACCCAACCTGTACATATGACCTTTAACACATTTTAAGAGTGCCATTAAAAGGTAAACAGTTTGTTCCCTTCTGATAAGGTCAGCTTCCGCATTAAGTACAAAGAGATCAGTGCCATTTGGCTCTTCCGTGTTTTACTATTAATGCATCTGTCACCGGAGGTGAAATAACCAATCACTACAACAGACCAGTAAGTTACTGGTAGGTTTTCGAAAAAGATTTATTCATGTCATCTTGAATTAATAAGTTCTCACATTTGATGGTACGAAAAACTGACAATTTTCCCCATGATGTGTTGCATCCCCACATGAAGAAAGGATGAAAGAAAGAAGGATGAAAGAAAGAAAGAGGTTGAAAGAAAGGATGAACGAACGAACGAACGAACGAACGAATGAAAGAACGAAAAAACGAAAAAACGAATGGAAGAAAGAATGAATGAATGAATGAATGAATGAATGAATGAATGAATGAATGAATCAATGAATCAATGAATAAATAAATAAATGAATGAATCAATGAATCAATGAATCAATGAATCAATGAATCAATGAATCAATGAATAAATGAATCAATGATGAATGAATCAATGAATCAATGAATCAATGAATCAATGAATCAATGAATCAATGAATCAATGAATCAATCAATCAATCAATCAATCAATCAATCAATCAATCAATCAATCAATCAATCAATCAATCAATGAATCAATCAATCAATCAATCAATCAATCAATCAATCAATCAATCAATTAATCAATCAATCAATCAATCAATCAATCAATCAATCAATCAATCAATCAATCAATGAATCAATGAATCAATGAATCAATGAATCAATGAATCAATCAATCAATCAATCAATCAATCAATCAATCAATCAATCAATCAATCAATCAGTCAATCAATCAATCAATCAATCAATCAATCAATCAATCAATCAATCAATCAATCAATCAATCAATCAATCAATCAATCAATCAATCAATCAAATCAAATCAAATCAAATCAAATCAAATCAATCAAATCAAATCAAATCAAATCAAATCAAATCAAATCAAATCAAATCAAATCAAATCAAATCAAATCAAATCAAATCAAATCAAATCAAATCAAATCAAATCAAATCAAATCAAATCAAATCAAATCAAATCAAATCAAATCAAATCAAATCAAATCAAATCAGTCAATCAATCAATCAATCAATCAATCAATCAAACAATCAAACAATCAATCAAGCAATAAAAGAACCAGTGAAAGAATCAATGAATGAAACACACAAACAAATATACAAAACGATTATTAATTGATAACTTCACGCCAACATCTGGTTCCATGGTGTCATGGTTAGCACTCACGACTTTGAACCCTGCGATCCGAGTTCAAATCTCGGTGGAACCTATTTTTCTTTGATTTCACTTTAATACAACAAAGAATATGTGTCATTGTATTAATGAACGTCTGTCCGACACGATATACGATAAGTTAACATATGGCATATCATATTAGATGAAATTCATTACTTCGGCAGAAATATCGATGTGTTATCAACCTACGATTGCAGAAATGTGTTTTTTTCTCTTTATCTTAAAGTTAGCCAAGAAAAGTAACATTTTACACACATTCATTTTGAAACGCCCTTTTCAACAATTGCTCTGCAATGTATTCATGACTTCTGCTTCAACGCTTACAACTTTGATGTGTTTTGACTAGAGCCAAAGCCATTTTCAACAGATTCACGGGCATGAACTTCTCTCCTACATGACAATTTGGTTATCAGTGGTAAGAGACGGATGTGTTGAGTCGCAATAACATCGTTAAACACCTGTAAGAATATTTACCGGTCTGAGCCTTGAACCCAGTACCCCTGTATTGGGTAGCACAGCTACTGGCTGAGGTAATGAGTGACGATCATACAGAAAATCATTACACATAGAGCGTTCAGTAACACTTTGTCTAATTTAATAAGAACAAATGATAGATCGCCTAAAACTGAAATAACTTGCACTCTGCTCTTTAAGTTGAAGAAGTAGAAACCATTCATCGGATGGCATATAGCATCATTGAAAGAATATAGATAACTATCCGGCAACAATTATTATGTATGCACGATGTCTGGAGAGGATACTGTCATTCTTAATTATGCCCTGGCCGGGTAACAGTTCCGCAGTCTTTCGGATGGGTTATCGTTTATGAAGTTTGCAATGGTAACCAAAATATATTAAGGACATCTTCTGCAAACTTCCGGAGAGAATTGATGTCTGAAATACTGCATAAACAGACATTTCCTGAGGGTACTGTGAGCTTCTACATGACGTGTTAAAAACACACTTCACATATTATAGTCGAGATGACCACGAGAGAGTGAAATAAGATCGCTAACACAAGATGCTCCTAGATCGGCCCCCTGATCTGTGATATACGTAACTTAACACTAATAAATTCCACGGCTAATGAATTATCTACCGCACCATCATGCTAGTTACGTCGAAAGTCGGTGGCGCAACTTCCGGTTAAGCGTTCGTAGGTTCTTTGGCATGTTGCCGCATTTTCAGACAAGTTATCAAAAAATCTAAAAACATGAAATAACCCTTTTTGAATCAAACCGCCTATAGGTGGTAAAGTTTCAATTTTGAAAAAAAAACGGAAGTTGCGCAACCGATTTCGTCGTCGGCACCATTATTGACAATCTGAACACATCGGGTTTATCCAATGAAAACACCTCTGAAATAATAGGGATGACGCCATATTGTTTCCCGCGAGAATGACGTCACTTTACTTTCGTTTTTAAAAATAGATCTTAAATGTGAAATCTAAAGAGTCGTTAAATTTGATTGAGGAAACAAATATACATGTCACAACAACAATTTTGCCATTTGGTATGAGTTACTGTTAAAAATGATTAAAAAGGATGTCCAACACTTCCAGTCACATTGAACTATTTAACGTGCACGCTAACAAAATGTGTTAATTGC